>KZ303510.1:165473-178210 GCA_002705745.1 Coemansia reversa NRRL 1564 | reverse complement strand
TAACCATAAATACTGCGCTCATCTACACCCAAAACTACTTATAGAGAGTAATATTTGTTCCTAATATAGTGCTGGGGGTTGAGTAGTGCTCTGTGCAGTGCTGAGGATTGAGTGGTGCTCCGTGAAGTACTGGTGGGGGCTGAGTAGTGCTAGGGTGAACTAGAGTCAATTAAAGCTAACTATAAGGCTAACCTTGCGAATGTAAATAATAAACCATGCTGCGTCTACTACGAATAAAGCTGCTGTAATTGAATTAACTTGCAGAAAATATACCAGCAAATGACTACATCAAACTGCACTATCCAAATTACCCAATAAATAGGAAAAGAAAAGAATGAGGTAGCAGTTAAAGAGGAGAGTTGTGTTTTAACTGTATCAACTATTTGTTTATTTTTTTACCACTTAATACCAGCCCGATATGGCCATGTGAAAAGGTGTTGATCAGATGGCAGGTAATTTTGCAGATTATATGGATACAAAAAAGGATACAAAAAAAATGCAGTCAAATAAAAATAAAAATAAGAAATAACATGAAATTGGACAAGGCCAATGTCTGTTAAAATTAAAAAATCAGAAATTACCAATTAGTAAGCATATAATTAGAAAATAATACTAATAAAGTTGCAAAACTAGTGTAGAATAAAACAAAAACCCTCTAATTTATCTGTGTTTAACCAAAAAATATCAAGATACTTTTTACTTATATTAGAAAATACTAACATCAGTTGTTTAATAGAAGATTCTGCCAATAAGAAGAGCGCTCAATTTTTAATAATTTTACTCAGCTCCGCCTAGCATTTATTATATTTTATTTTTGAATGTTGTAGATATATGCTATACAGAAAAACACACGTTTATCTAATTTAATTTGATATGGATAATTGGACGGGCAGACAGACAGACGAAGAAAATAATTTTATAGGACACTCTCATTGAGAATCCACAGGTATTAGGTGTGCCAAATTGAGCAAGGAGACTTCGGCACTTACAAAGACCAAATTTCTTTTCATGGGATTGCTTTAAAATGCTCGACTTAATTGTAACAACTTTGAAGTTTTCTATTTTGACTGTACATCATTTATCACCGATTAAGATAGAAATTTAAAATTCTTCTTAAAGTAAAATATATAACCTGCGTCTTTTCCGTTATTTCTGTTCTAAATTTTTTTTTTGAATTATATCAATATTTATTACTGCAGAGACATAAAAGCACCATCTTTTGCAATTTAAATATAATAAATTAAAGTAGAATACCAAGTATCCATTAAAGCATGAGATTTACTATTAATGCTGATAATGATGGGCCATTTCTTTATGGTGTTTATAAAGGATTACCACCACATGGATTGCAGCATATAATAGCTGGAGAGACAAAAAAAACGTTAAAACGAATAAAAGGCTGCAGAAATTCACAAATTTGGAAAACCGATGATGATAAACCACTGAATGAAATGGAGTTAAAGAAAGCAGGAATAGCACTTCAAAATGAAGAGTACAATGTTTCTCTTTACTTACCCCCGGATGTTCCTCCAGAGTTGTCTGATGGGTGCACTAGGTTTGTAATACTTTATAAGACCGGCGCCATAAGATTTTTTGAAAAAGAAGCTGGCAAGCACTCTGAACAAATAGTGACTGATTTTCTAAACACTCTTTCTATAATACCAGATTTTTGTAGCAATATTGGTCTAAACGAGTATATATATGTGTATAATACTGAAATTGATTTGGAATATATCATAAATCAATTAAGATTGTATGGCCTTTTTGTAAACTGCGAGCAAGTAGATACTACTTATATTGATAGTCATTGGGGGGGTTGGAAGAAAATGGCGCTTGATGGTTGGTCCCTTGAAGTATAAATTTTGAAATAGACTAATTCCGTTCCCAGTAATGGCAATTTCCCTGAACAGATCTATATAGATACACCCTCAAGAAAGATCAAGCTGCATCTCCGGCACTTGTAATTTCATACTTTTTAAGAAATACAATATGAACGTTAAGGCTTACAATATAAATGACAGCATGTGGGATACGAGAAAAACCCCACATGCCGATAACTTGTACTTGTCGGTTATTTCAATACAACAATTTTTTATACCACTTTTACTAGATCTGTAAGTCTAGTCGTATAGTTTAGCCAATAACCTAAAATATCTATTAATTCTTAAAAGAAATCTTTACATGCACTCTTTAAAACAAACAAATTGTGTCACAGATAACTGAGCCTGGGGCTTCACAAAAACATAAAGCATTATCCTTGTTTTTTCTGCTTTATTCAATTTTGTTCAACTCGATTTGTGTGGTAATAGTCTTTAAAAATTAATATTTAAGGGTTGTATTTAATATAAACCATATACTATTTTGCTTTTTAATAGAGAATGTTACGATTATTTTCAATTAAAACAGAAAAAATATTACTAATATTAAATGCTTCTTTTATAATGCAATAAACAGCACTGTGTTGTATAGTATAGTTATGTTAACCTTTAGATGTTTTGCTACAATTTATAATGTCAATTCTCTGTTGTTTTAATGATAGGCTTTATTTTTACAAGACAATATTTTAATATTATAAAATTGTTTACCAGTTTTCGAACCTGGTCAATAATATAACTGTTCTAAGCATTCTTGATAAAAATTAATATAAATATAGCTAAATCTTTAAACAATAGAGATTTCAGTGTACTATCAAATGTAACAACTTGGTTAGAATGTTAAAAAAAAACTTTATACAATTAAAAAACTGAGCTGGCATAATAAGCCAATAAGCTAATAAGCTTGTAAAATTGTAACATCATTATTGTGTTTATAATATGTTGGTCTAAAGTAAAAATAAAAAATCTCTCGCTTATGTGGAAATAAGTTAAACTGAATATATAAAAACTTGACACCTGCGGTGCTGGGTCTATTGGCCACGCCGTTGGCATGTCTAATTGGCACTCCCAAACTACGTATTTCTTAATTTAATTGCACTAAAGCTAATTTTGCCATATTTTGAAATGACAGCGGTGCCGCCTGTCGCTTAAAGCCAGAAATTTGTTAATGAAAAATATGTTTAGTTGTTTTATTAAGGTTAATGTCCGCTAAGAAAATAAAAAAATTTAGAAGTAATCAATTACCACGCATATAATTAACAATAAATAATATTAATGATACAACACTAGTATAGAAAAAAGCAAATACCTTTTAATGTGCCTTTGTGTTTAACCAGAAAATGTCAAAATGTGTTTTACTTATAGTAGAAAGTATTAATGCAAGTTGTATAACAGAAGGGTTTTGCTATTAAGAAAAGCGCTTAACTTCTATTTTACTCAGCCTTGCCTAGCATTTGATTTTATTATTATTTCTAAATATTTTAGATATATGCTATACAGAAAGTCGCACATTTATTTAAATTAGTTTGGTTCGGTCAAAAAATGACAGACAGACATACAGACAGACAGAGAAAGCGATTTTATAGAACACTCCCATGGAAAAGCCTATTGGTTATTGGGAATACCAAAACCTAATTAGATATCTTAGTCATTAGTAGTACTACAAAGCACACCATGCCGTTAAAAGGTAGGGTGTCTTATTACCTGCATTAAGTGATAAACTCTTGCTGCTTTTTAACACACACAAACTGCTCTATTAGTAGGTAAATGTATGACCTGATTTTGTATAGTACATTTATTAGCTCTTTTTTATTAGACAAGCTATCTAGTATAAAATCCTGTTACTAAAAAAAATTTAAGAAATGGTCATGATATTCGGCCCATACAATATTGACTATATTGTAAATCTTAATATTTTTATTAGTCATTAATTAGTTATTAATATGCTTGTAAAACCTAGTTAAACCTTATTAGGTATCTGCACTTTTTTTCCAATAAATAACTCTTGTTCAAATTTTTATTCACGATGTCTAAAGTACAAACCAATCCATTAACAATTGGTTGTCCAAGAGCTGAGTGTCGCAGTACAGTAATTCGTCCTAATATAGCCACACTTGTTTGGCGTCAACCACCCAATACACTTCCTGGATTTGGACAAGAACAGTCTGTCAAACCCATTGTCCCTATTGAAATTTCACGTATTATTAATGCAGAACCGCCAAGAGAAGAAAAAGGAAGCTGGTTTTGGTGTTTAAAAGATATGATGGCGTTTGAAAATGTAGGCTTTTCAAAACTAGTGGATAATGTAAAATTCCTCTCCTGTGCTGATTGCAATTTAGCTCCTATCGGATACCACGACACTGCCGATAAAACTAACAAGGAATATTTAGTTGCTGTCGATCGCGTTGTGTATCGTAAATAGAATGCCTCTATTTTAGAGTTGTTGCTATAAAGCATATCTTTACAATGTGAAAGCTATACAAATAAATACATACTTTTCCACAAATAATGATGCATTAAACAGGTTTTTGCCACATAATATGTGTATAATAAACCAATTATATACTATCACCAAATTACAAACCAGATTTAGTATATTGATATAACTGTAACGGATATCAAACATAAACATCTCTTGTAAAAGAAAACCCCAAAGCAATGGACTAATAGCTGTATTTAAAGTTGCTCGAATCCAAAAAAGTATATATGAAACAGTTCAAGGATCAATGCGCTTGGGATCGCGAGGGAAGAGTGAAGTAAGACGAATGTTGTCAAGACCAAGGTAGAACATGACCACACGCTCAAGGCCGACGCCACCGCCAGCATGTGGCGAACATCCGTACTCAAATCCCTTGATATAATCCTCCAGTGGTGTAGCATCAATCTCCAACGCCTTGATACGCTCACGTAACAGCTTAGGATCGTGAATGCGCTGTGCCCCCGACATGATTTCCTGTCCACGGAGGAAAAAATCATACGAGTTGGAGTAGTTAGAGTCAGTCGGGTCGGGCATAGTGTAGAACGGACGCACAGCCAAGGGGAACTTATCCAGCATATAAAAATCAGTGTCGTACTCTTTCTTCACGAGCTCACCCAGTAGCCTCTCCTGCGGCGTCGACAGATCGTCAAAATCACCGATCTCCTCTCCATGTTTGCGCAGTAAAGCAACTGCATCCTTGTACTCCAGACGTAGCGGCTTCTCACTATACTTAAGCGGCTCTGACGGATACTGTCTGCGTACAATTTCCAGCTCATGTGCCCAGCGCGTCTCTAAGTTCTTAAAGATGTACACAAACATATCGCCGATCATATACATAATCTCATGGTAGTGCTCGCGGAATACGCACTCCAGATCCAACCCCACATACTCTGTAAGATGCCGGTGTGTGTTCGAATCCTCGGCACGGAATACCGGTGCAATCTCAAAGACTTTGCCAAAATCAGCAGCAATACACGCCTGCTTGTATAGCTGCGGTGACTGCGCCAGATAGGCAAAGCGCTTAAAATAGGAGATCTTAAACACGTTTGAGCCGCCCTCGCTAGCTGTGCTAATTATCTTGGGCGAGTGAATTTCTGTCACGCCGTCGTTAATCAGATACTCACGGAAGAGCTGGCACACGGCGGCCTGGATCTTAAATATCGCGTTGTTGGTGATGGTGCGCAGATCAATTACTCTACCATTGAGACGGGTGTCCAGCATCACGCGGTTAAGCGACGGGTCCTCCTCGTAGTCCTGAGGTGAATGCGAAGCATCGGCAATAGAGAAGGGCAGCGGGACGGTCACTTCCGATATGATAAAAAGCTTTGAAACATGCAGCTCCACATCACCAACGGTGCAGCTCTTCACAGGCTCGTTAGGAAGAACGACCTTGGCAGAGACGGAAATAATAGACTCGCTGGGGATGGAACTGGCAAACTTGACCATCTGTTTGCTGATAGAGTCCTTATTGACCACCAGTAGGGCCTGCACAGTAGCAGTGGCCTCGCGCAACACCAAGAAGCACATTTTGTTTCCAGTCGGACGAGAGGTCTGAACACGCGCTTGAATATTAACAACTTGGTCGGCCATAGAAGCAGACAGGTCCTTGACAGCAGTCCACTTTGTATCAGACTTTTTCTGAGACATGTTAATGCCAGGATTGCCATAGTTATCCACAGCATAGTCAACCTCTGCAGCCTCGCGAGCAGCACGCTCAGCGGCATCGCGAGCCATGCGCTCCTGTTTTTTGGCTTCCTTCTCGCGTTCCTTTTCAAGCTTCTTCAGAGCCTTCTTGGACAAGGGCTTGCCATCCTCTCCAAGAATAACATCCTGGACACCCTTGGTAATATCAGCGACCTGGTCGCTGGCGGTGTTGGGCGCAGTGCTTTCTTCCTTGGACATTGGGGCTTCTAGTACGCTTTTGTCAAATATCTATAGCGCTTTCCAGTACGGTAATGCAGGCAAAATTTCCAGCCAGAAGAGGAGTTAATTTGCCAGAACTCAAAAATTGACACACAATAATATGACACACCAAATAAAGAGTGTATTGAAAAATCAGCACTTACCTGAATATTAAAGGTAGAATAGATAAAGGAAAAGGGTAGTGTGAGGCTTCAGGCAAAGGAAAGTGCTCATAAAGAAGTATGTTCGATCGCCTAGCATTACCTCACCTTTTCACCGATCCAAGACTGTCAGGATATGATTAGATCAGTAGGGTTTGTGGGGGTGTGGATCACAGAGCATGCTGAAACACACGTCTCAAACAGAGCACAATTATTTACTACATCTTATTTCATCAAGCATATTAGAGCACTTATTGTATTAGCAGCATTTGTATAATGACAATGGCACGCGCACCAACGAATACCTCCGCCCAGCAGCAGCAGAAGCAGCAGGACAAGGTGGACCATATAACCAAGTTGTTGCAAACCGACAGCACAGCAGCACCCAAGCTTCTGCTCGAGCGGGCACAAGTATATGGCGATATGGGAGAGGAGTCTCTAGCGCGTGGCGATCTTGCGCAAGCAGCAACACTAGTGAAAGAGAGCCGATACAATACTGCTGAGAGCGTTGCAGCTGTGGAGCAGGCGTTCCGCGAGCTGACGGTCGCGAAAGGAGTTGGATTAGGGCAGCGAGTAGCATCTGCAGATTCAGACCAGGGGCAGTACAGACTAAACAGCAATCAGGAGTTAGTGAATCTGATCGCAGAAGCAGTGACACAGCAGGCGTGGGATAATGTAGCAACAATAGCAACGGAGATTGGAGGGCGGATGGCGGCGAAGCATATGGAACCCGATTTGGAGCTTCTCTGTGCGTTGCTGGATGTGTTCCACAACGCATGCGAGCAGAGCGGATCAGCCGCACAAGATGCAGCAAAGGCAGTTGCAGCGAGCACGGGAGCGGCAGCTACAAGACTAGCGGTCTCAGATGCAGGCAGCACAAAAGGAGCGGCAACAGGACGAGGGGCTCCAGAAGCACAGCAGCAGGTCGACTCAGACAACGCAGAGGCAACGCACGAACTCGCAAATAAAGAAGCGCTTGTAGCGGCGGCAACACATACAATAGACGCGTGGAACACACGCGAAGACAACCAGGAGTTCCAGAAGAGAGCCGCACGTCATGGCGCTCGGATGTATGCAGCATGCGCTTGTGCACTGGCTACTTTTGTGGGGAGCAGTAGCAGCGAAGAGCAGGTTGGCGGGGCAGCGGCAGCGGCAGCGATGCAGAAAAAGATGTACGAGCTGTATATTGGACGAGTATGGTTGGAAGCAACGGAGGCCACAGCGGCTGAAGAGGAGGCTGGCGACGCAACCCAGGGTCTTTTGCGGATGCTTACGGCCGACCGCGCACTGTTTGCTAAGCTGTTTGCGGCGGCAGTTGGCGTGGCAGAAGCCAAAGAAGCACGGCCCCTCGAGCGGCTGCTGGTGCAGCTTGGCCAGGGCGACACAGCAGGCGGAAGCGCACGTGGAATGGCGATGCTAGTTGTGAGCCAGCTAGTAGCAGCATCCAAGGAGCCAGTGGGCGGCGCACGCAGCGATGGGCCACCTGCAGCGATCCAACAGCTGCGTACAGATACAGCACGGGTGCTGGATGGGTGGATCCAGTCAACGCAGCAAGCAGAGCGCACTCGCGGGCTAAGGGCACTTGCGGCGCTGTACGAGAGTGGCACAGGCACGGAGCTGGCAGCAGAACTGTGGCTGCAGCGCGGCTGGGCAGAGGAGCTGTGGGATCAAGGTGATTGGGATGGTCGCGACGCGCAACTGGCGCTGTTGCGTCTGGCCGATGCGAGCAGCGCTCATGCAACAGTGGCTGCGCAGATGAAGCGACTCGGCAGTGCACTGGTGTTAAAGTTGGCACGCAGGCAGACAGGTAGTGGGGAAAAGGCTGCTGAGGATGATGCTGTGGCGGATGCAGCGGCAGGCGTTCTGGCCAAGTGGGCCGGGTTGCCAGCAGAGGCTGCTGGTACTGTGGGCCAGGAAGGTACGGCACCTGACGCCGCAGAGCCCACACCCGAAGCCAATCCAATGGAACTGGCTGACCAGCACATGTCGCGCATTGCTGCACTGGCTACGACAGGCGCCGATGCTGCCGCAGCTATGGAGTCTAGCGTCGAGGCGCTTGGGTATCTTAGCCTACGACCATCGTTGAAAGAGCACATAACGCAGAATAGCACAGCACTTGCAGCGATCTTTGCTTGTGGCCAGGCGAGTGGCAGCGCATCGTTTTGCTTTGCAGCAGCAATGCTTGTGCGTAATCTGACGCAGCCGCGCGCAGTACTTAGCGACGAGCAGCAGCGGCTGCAGAAGCTACAGCGCATGGGCAACCGCACCCAGTCTGCCACAACCACAGGCTTGACGGCTGAGCAGGAAAAAGAAGAAGAACGCGAGCGCGTGTTGGAGGCTCCACAGTTGATTGCGCGCCGCGCGGAACGTGTATGCGCTGCCGGTGTTGTACCAATGTTGGTGGCTGCTGTTGTGCCGCCGGCACGCCCCTCTGATGGGCTGAAAGATGCTGTAGCCGAGATATTTGCCGCCTTGGCCACTGCACCGTCGCTACGCGGACGACTTGTACAACAGGGCGCTGTATCGTGTCTGCTACGCCTTCTCACGCCCGACGCGCCCAAGGCTGCTTTGGCTTCTGTGGAGCCCCGCCCTGCACCGCGCCCTTTTTCTCAGTCACGTGACCGCAGCATAGCCTGTGCTTTGGCCAAGATTGGCATCTCGGTGCCACCGCATTTGGCGTTCCGCCACCCGCGTGAGATTGTCCGGCTGCTGCTGGCTCTGGTTGCCGAGGAGGCAGACGCACAGGCGCTGTTGATGCGATTTGAGGCGTTGCTGGCGCTGACCAACCTGGCCAGCGCCCCGCCAGGATCACCCGATGACGTACGTGCGTATTTGGCCATCGACCTAGCAGGCTTTGCGCTAGTAGAATCCGCGCTGCTTAGCAGCCACCCGCTGGTGTGTCGTGCTGCTACTGAACTTGTATGCAATCTTGTCTATGACCCCGCCGTGTTTGAGCGTTTCGCTGCTGGTGCAGATAACTTTGTGCCGCCAGAAGACGACCATCCTGAGCCGCTGCTGCCTTCGGGCATTGTGGAGCTTCCGGATGAAGACAGCGGCCAGCAGTTGCCACCAGATGCAGACGGTGGGTACCGCTCGCAGCGCCTACATCTGCTAGTTGCCTTGGCAGATGTCGATGATGTAGCTACGCGCAGTGCAGCCGCCGGAGCACTGGCTATTCTCTCGAGCGACCCGAGATGTGCGCGCTATTTGTTCTTGGCGCATCCACGTGCCTCTGCTGTGATTGCAGATTTGGCCACCGATGACTGCGACGGTAACTCATCTGCACAGGCTGGCATGCGTCATCGCGTGGCAGTCATCTGCGCCAATGCTGTTGTATGTACTGATACGCGTGTTGCTGCAAGAATTCGCAGCTTTTCAGAACTTGTTGCCTCCTTACGTGACATGGCTAAAGATACTCAGTCACCCTGTGCTGCTCCAGCCAGTCGTGTTGTAGAGACTATTGATTCCTGTTGAAATTAACACTTGTTTCCATTCCATACACACACTCCTTATCTACCCGGCTCAATGTCACTGCATCTCTTTTTTTGCAGTACTGCAATTGATTGGAATGCGATTGCGCGAGTATACCTTCACTCTTCGCACTTTGTTTTTACTCAAAACTCCACGTTGATATCACCACCATCGCCAGTATTGTTTCCTTTTTTTCGGTTGTTTTTGGCCAATTGCTGTGACACACTACTTTTCTTTTTGTTTCTTTTCTCTCCCCCAACTCAACCCGGTGATCATTTATGGCTGTTTATTGGCCAAATAAATTGCGGCAGGGCACATCGATTAAACACGATGCTGCGTGATAGGCCAAGTGACGTGTTAAAAGAAACGTAAAAAGTGGGTAAACCCGATACAAATCAACATTCCCTTTATTTTTATTTTTATTTTGCTTGTAAGCTGACATTGCTTTTTTTTCTTTTTTCCCCCAAAAAGAATGTAACAAAAGAAAATCCCCCAAGAAAATTGGCAATAAAAGAAGAAAAAAAGACGGAATGAGAAAGCGTTAACTGTCTTTTTTGATCCTTATTACTCTTGGCTTTTGTTTATAAAAAATTTTCGGCAGGAATCGGAGTGATTCAAAAGTAGTGAGACTTCACAGTACATGTGCAGGGTTAGTTGGTCGATCTGGTGATGTTGGATGATGTAGAATGAATGTCCCCCTTATCCGCAGTAATAATATACTTGTCTTTTTTGATTTCTGTAAGCACAAGAAATAAAGGCCGAACCTCTCCAGTCAACGGTTTGAAGATTGGAGTAGTCTGCTATTTAAATACCATCAATAAGCCTTTTCTATTTTTTTTTCTCATCATTATCATCTTTTATAACAAGTATCCATCAGAATTACTCTAAGCAAATCCAATACTACCAAATTCAATATTTCTATGGCATTGAATTATAAACATACTAATTATGTATCTGCCTTGTCTAGTAAACAACAAGCATTACTTGATAAAATAGCTGTATCTTTTGATGTATCTGACAAACAATTGGATTATATTGTTAGCAAGATGCAATCAGAATTATTTCGCGGACTCTCCCGTAATCGTACAAGTGAACTTTACATGAGTCCATCTTTTGTTCATCACAATATAAAACCACAAGGTGATACTGTTTCACTCGGTATGTCAATTGAAGCTACTGGGAGACGTATTCGTATAGCCAGCATATATTTTGATTCAGATGGTGCTGCTGCTCACACTGAAACACAAGTTTTTGTAACTCCGTTAGCAGTGGCTAAATCGGCAAACAAATTTTTTGATTTTGTTGCTTATTGCATTCGAGACTTTGTTCAGAGCCATGCACTTGAAGAATACGCTCAGACTGTCGGCTATTATTTGCCCTTGGGTATCACCATTGGCTTACCTGTTGACAACAAAAAATCTAATGGCTCTTTCATGCATTGCAATGTTTCGGAACTTGCCAAAGAAGATTCTCTTGATCTCTGTGGAAAGAATGTTGGTTGGCGTTTATGTGATAGTGCTCTGCGTAGTTATATGCCAGTACGTGTCACTTCAGTTACCAATAATGTAGTCAGCGCTCTGGTTGCCGCTCGTTTTCACGATAAAGGAAGTCGTGTTGCTGCTGCTTTCAATCATGGCATCAATGCTGCTTATTTCGAGAAATTGAACCTTGTAGAGAAACTCTCTAACAACAGCGATTCTACTGGAGAGGAAGAGATTGCTATTAATACTGAGATTGGTCGTTTTGGTTCTGTCCGGGATTCATTACCCCGTACCATGTGGGATCGTCGTTTGGATCGCGAATCACGCTGTCCAAACACCCGTGCTCTGGAGAAACTCGTAGCTGATCAGTACCTTGGCGAGATTGCGCGCAATCTTATTACTGACTTTGTTGATAATCTGCTTATTTTCTCTACACGGACAAATGTTCACGAACTGAATACCCCCTATGTATTTCACACCGCATACATGGCCCCAATCATCGAGGACTGCTCTGAGAATCTAACTACTATTGAAACAATCTTCACCGCAGAGTTCGATATAGAGACTTCTCTGGCAGATCGCCAGATCATTCGCGCTATTTGTCAGATTATAGCTGCTCGTGCTGCTCGCATCTCTGGAGCTGTATTGGCTGCATTGGTACTCAAGGCATCTGACCCAAGCAGCTCCAACAATGTGTCTGTTGCTTTGAGCGGCGCTCTGTTTGATGTCAATAATGACATCTACGAGCATACTGTCGCTTCCATGAAAAAATTGCTTGCTAAGAAATCTGCTGCTCATGCTAGCGTTTACTTCCAGGATCATGGCGATGAGTTAGTTGGTGCTGCTGTAAATGCTGCCTGTCTCTAATTTTCTTTCTTTCTCATTTTTCGTTTAATTAGCATTTTCTAAAGACTGCATTTTTTTTGTATCCCTTTTTGTATCCATATAATCTGGAATATAGCAAATTAGCCAAAATCAGATATGCACGTGACATGTGTATGTGTGATGCTAGGCTTGACCCTTGGCTAGTGTTCTGCATGCCCATAACACCCCTTACAACAATATTATAGTAAAACATAATAGTTTTCTATATTATGCCCGTTGCTAGGCTTATACCTTTTAATCATTATATTATCAACGCTGCTTTTTTAACAACTATTTTATTGCTTTTACTAGCTTTAGAACTTCTGCAGGTACTTTCATGAAAACCTTAATCCCTAAGCATTTTTAACCCCCCCCCACAAAGGACTTGGAAAGCCTACTCAACCCCTATAAACACACACAGTATGCCTACTCAAACCCCTATGAACAACAATTACAGCAGATATAATTGATTCTTTATGGAAAACATACACAGCGGACATAGCTG
>KZ303510.1:90765-163642 GCA_002705745.1 Coemansia reversa NRRL 1564 | reverse complement strand
GGCAGGTAATTTTGCAGATTATATGGATACAAAAAAGGATACAAAAAAAATGCAGTCTTTCTAAATAATAATCTTCTGTACTTTTACGTAAAAAAAAAAAAAAGTTTCAAAGTGTCCTACCATGTTGACGTTTTTGTTGCTTTCCACTGCTGGTGAATAAAAATGCAGATGATCTGAACACGTGGATGTCCCCCTTGCATGTCAGCAGTAAGGTCAAATGACTGCGGCACTAAAAAGTGGTGGGGGGTAATTGTGTGACGCGTGCTGCTGTGAGCAATTGGACTTGCGCATTTGATTGCCACGTTTCCCCAAGTGAGAATTTGTGGAGTTTCATCTCTGGTGGAGGAGATGGCTATATTCAAATCAATAAACGTCATCAGCGAGCTCAGTCAAACCTACACACAAAATCGCCCTCGGATAAGGGGGAGGTTTTAGTTGTCCACTAGTAAGTCTGCAAGGACAAATTGAAAGAAGCTTGACTTTTCCTTGGCAAAAAAAAAAAAATGTAAGAAAAGGTCCAGCCCTTTTCTTTATTCTCTGAATTTCGTCGCTTTTAATTTTCAATAGCTCCATTTAGATATTTTATAAATCGACACAAGAGCATGTCGTGCGACTTTGCTATCGCAGATGCCTCAGTAGCACAGAACAAGCTGCTAGCGGATATTGCCTCAAAGTTTAGCGTCACAGATGAACACCTTGCTGACGTTGCTACAGAAGTACACCGCTATCTTGCCAATGGACTTGAAGGTGATAACGTCCCACATGGTTTGCCTAGTAGAGTTTCGTATATCAAAAAAGGAATTGCCGAAGATATTCGTGAGGCAAAGAAGAGTGAGGGCTTGGCACTGGGTCTTACCATAAACACATCTGCCAACCGTCTAAAGGTAGCCAGTGTAAAGTTTGTCAATAATGCGCCCGATATTATCAATAAGCAAGTCTTTTATATGACTAAGGGCATTCCAAGCGCGTCGCAACTGTTCGAGGAGGCGGCTACTCATATTGCGCAGTTTGTCAACACTCATAATCTGGTGACCGATTCGAGCCAGATTCCGTTGGGTGTCACTATCGATCTGCCGCTGGAGGAGACCAGCAAGATCGGTGGCCGTGTGGCTTGTGACACCAGAGGGTGTGATCCTTTCTTTATGAATGTCGATATTGCGCAGAGTCTGAGTTCGGCTTTGCTTAAACGCCATTTACCCGTCAGAGTCACTTCTACTACCAACTGCGTTATTAGCACAATGGTTGCAGCACAGCACCATTTCCAAACGACATGTGCGGCGTTGATCCTCAATCACGGTATAAACGCGTCATACTACGAGGCAGCAAGCAAGATCTCAAAGATTTCGGGTTCAGATCTGGTTGGCAGCAATGCAAAAGTGGCTATTAACACAGAGCTGGCGCGTTTTGGTGAGAACTCGGTCGTAATCCAGTCCACCATGTGGGATCATCGGATTGACCGTGAATCTGGGAATACTGGCTACCATATATTCGAGAAACTTGTGGCTGACAAGTATCTGGGAGAAATTGTGCGCAATTTGATCACGGACTTTCTGGATGCTCGCCTGATATTCCCGAAGGACGCTGATGTCTCAACATTTAGCGAACCCTACACCTTCTTCACTTCGTACATGACCATTATGGAAGACACCTCGGATGACTTGCGAGAGGTTGGTGATTTGCTTGATACTGGTTTTAATGTGAAGACTTCATATGTCGATCGCCAGATTGTACGTGCACTTTGTCGCATTGTGACTATGCGCGCAGCAAAATTGGTTGGTGCAGCTGTTGCAGGAGTGGTACGAAAGGCTACAGAGGCTATGGATAAGCCTGCACAAGCTGTAGTATCCATTAGTGGTCAGCTAACTGAGATGAATCAACCATATGTTGGTTGTACTATTAAGACTGCACAGGAACTTTTAAGCAAAATGAATTTGGAGGAGGCTGTATTTAATGTCCTTGGAGAAGATGGATATACAGTTGGAGCCGCATTATGCTCGTTTAGTAGCTGAATGCAACTGCCGACGCTTTTAACTTATTTTTTCTATATATTTTTGTCCAATAGTGATCTTCTACAATATTTTACGAGAACATTTTACGAAATAAAATTTTCAAAAACTTCTACATAGTCACCAAAGCACATATCCGTTTACAACGTTATGCGAATGTGTTAGGAATTCACATACAGTTGAAGTCATCTAAAATTATGAAGTATAAACTTATAATTCCTCTAAGGTTATGAAATCACCCCTAGCCCAACACGGGACACTGCCAAAAAGTTATAAATTCCTCTAAAGTTTAAAGTTTTAAAATTCTTTATAGTCTTCTAGCCAAAATGTTGTAGTATAAAGCTTTATTTACACAAACTCAAACTTATCAATTATCTTCAGTTTATTCTGTAATTTTTAAAATAAAATTTGAGGCTAAATGTTTGAAGATTGGTAAATAAATCCTAAAGAATAATAGCTAACTATCTGCTGCTACAAGTAGCCAGGTATTTATTTTTAATAGAATATAATACAGAGCAATTGTTAGTCTTCTTTATTTTACACAAGTCTACCAATTTTATTTGCAATTATCTCTTTTTGTAAATATTACCATGTTACGTATAAGATCCTATCCAGAGTAATACAAGTCAGCAGGTTAATCACTTTCTTTGTAACATTGCTCTGAATGCGTCTCATGTTCTCTATCACATATTGTGCGGTGCTGCTTAGGATTAGTGTCAAAGAAATTTGCCCCTCACAACATATATTTTGACTTACAATTTTTATACCTAGAAGCAGCTCATTTGCCAACAAGAAAAATTATCTTAGAAAAAAATAAAACTAACATAAACCAGAATGTTGGCAATTGTACATTACCTCCCACTTTGCAACATGGATTTGTGTTATAATAATTGTAACTACTCGTTGGCAACTGATTTTTTTAAAAAAAGATATGTTGTATATATCCATAAGAAATTAAAATTACAAACTACTAATCCATATGATTATTTATATAGATGTGAGCACGAACTATCCCAATGGCAGTGTAATAAGCTTTTATTGTTAGTAATGCATTAAATTTTATATAATGCTTCCAGGCTAATTGCATTATTTCTTTTGGCAACTGGCTCAGCACTACTGTTAATAGATTAAACAATAACTACTTTAAACACCTTAGTTCTAAATTTTCTATTCTATGCTATCTATTAGTAAGTAAAAAGACTGTAAAAACTATAAAATTTAAGAAAAAAAAAAAAGAAATCTATCTGTGTTGGTGTATTATGCTGGGCAAAGACCAACGTATTAGCACACATGTCTATAGACTCTAGCCATATACATGGCTGTTGGATAAGCCTACAACTGGTACAGCTCATGGCACATGTCTGTAAGCTAATCTGCTTCTACAACAACTTTATAAACTTTATGTTATTGGACAGTGTTTTTGTAATATAAAACAAATTATTAAGGTAAAATTTTAAAATGTACAAGCTAAAAATGTTATAAAAATACTATTAAAAAATTGAATAGTATATAAAAAATTATGTGACATGTAGATTAGCTCCGAGGACTTTTCAATACCCATACATCCTAAAGTTAAAATTTCTCTAAAGTTATCAAAACTGCCATGTCCTAATCTTAAAACTTTAGATGACTTTAACTGTACTTTATAGTTTATTCGTCTTAGAACAACATGCCACGCCCTTTATACTCTGGTGGGTATGTCTATAGTGGTATCTTTGAGAAGTAGTAACATGCTAGTGTCTAGAATGTGGCCTGACCATATTGGCCATGGTAACACTGCATTTGTCTTGGAAATGCTAGTAGACATTGGGGTGGTCTAAATCCAGACTCAGTTCCGGAAGGTTAGGGGCTGACAGAATTGCTTATTCTCTGACCAGATGCTCAGGTCTCGTAACTTTCAGTGCACCCTCAGCTGATTTTCCAGTCAAGCAAGAAAACCAACTGAATTTTAATTTGGCATGCCGCCACTTTGTGGATTGCAGCAGTGCCCAGTTTTCTGATAGAGCTTATAATGGGCGCCATAGCTTTTGTACACGAACATTGATGTTACATGTGATTTAGCCTTTCCCGGGCGTTAAATCTATTCTCTCAATAAAAACGTTTTTCGTTTATCCGTTTGAAATTGGATCCACTAATTGTGTTTATGTAAGCGGTCAATAGAAAATTTCAACAATTATTTAATTTTCTGAACAAGCTACTTTGTCATTATGCCTGACCCTACTCAGGTTATGTATGCCATGCATTCCTGTTAAAGTTTTTCAATTTTCATCAAGTATTTTTTTTTTTCGAAAAAAAGCACTAAACAACAAATAAAACCCCCGCTCTTAATGGCAAGATCTTATCTTAAGCTGCAGCGACAACATCTCCGCTATTAGTTTAGATATAATTCTGTGTAATAAATAATAAAATTCTCCCTGAGCGACAGGCAGCAATGCTGCCATCACAAAATAAGGCAGGTAAAACATCCTCATCATGAGATTAAACATTGTATTCTGAGAAGTGCCCCATTGGCCACGCCAAAAGCATGGCCAATAAATCCAGCGTCACAGTTTTGGTATGCTTAATTATTTCTATTTTAAAGAATAATTGTAATATACGCTTTAAAACATTACATTGTAATGATTGTTCTAGATAAACAATGTGCTTTAGAGAAGCCGAGACCTGCGGCAAGGCAGCATAGATTTGTCGTTATAAAGCATAATTACGTAGCTGACATTATACATGTCAGGTACATGCTTTCTTGACACATACCAGGCAGCTGATTAATATAAAGAAAGTGTGCACTTGTAAAAGCCTTTTTTTTTTGTTGGCTATTTCTGTATTGAAAAATATAATTGTACTAATTTCAAAAGACAAAAATTTGTATAGCCTTATCTTCTCAGCTCCGGCTCAGACTGTCTATATATACTGCCAAATTGAAGCACATAGTATAGATAACTTAGGTTTTTAGTTTTATTCTGTGTTCTACACATACATCAATAACATCAAAATAGTATTTTTAAAGAAATTCGCATAGAACTTAAAATGTGCTATAAACAAACATTAGTAGCTGTGTACAGGTGTATACACAATAAAGAGCAGCATTGCGTAACCACAGTTTCAGTTTCCAGATGCAAAAAAGCCCTAGAATCGAATAGCGACTGCTGTTATAACATCAAAGAAACAAATGTATGTACTGTTTGTGAAGTAGATTGCTCTTGTGTGCCGAACTTACCTAATTACCAATAAGCCGATCCGGTTGACTTATTAAGATGTTTAGGTAAGAGGCTGGATGTTTTGAATGATGGAATAGTTACACGGATAATGGCAATGTAAGAACGGGATGGTGGTTAATCTTTCCCTGGAGTAACGAGTAAAAGTTGCTAGGGTTTTTGGTAGAGTTTTTGTGTAGATTTTTCTTGGAGTTTTATAATACAACTTCAACAATGTTACAACGACTTTGGGTTAAGTCCCAAGCACTGCAGTTTTAATAAAAATTAATTTTCATATTAAATCAGAAAGTGTCTTTAATAGATTACGCCTTTTAACATTCTGAATATATTGCAGAAACTGGCAGGCAAATTGACTGCCTATGCTGGCAAGCTAGTTATTTTGGTGCAGGCTATACAGCAAATGTTTGAGATGGGGTAAAACTTATTGCAAATCAACCTGCGTAATTTGACATATTAGTATTACCAGAGAGCTCTATTTAAGTTGCATGTTGCGTTTGTTGCCAATGAGCCGAAAAGCGATTAAGCTTACCGAACTCTGCACAACAGCTGATGCTCAAAGACAAATGCTAGTAGTTGTTTATTATGTCTTTATTGGTTATACGCTTGTAAGCGACAAGAAGATAAAGGCAGCATTGAGACGGCAGCAGCCAGATGACCTCCTTGTTTGAGAAATAGACCCCTTTTTGGTTATTGTTATCAAATTTGTTATATTATATATAAGAACATTTTTTGGCCAACCACTATTCCGAGTGGACATAATTTTCTCTCCCCTTTTTTTTCTGCGCTTCAAAATTATGAGAGTGCGTTTTAAACGGGGGGTTTCTAAAACTCCTATTTCACCCTGGAATCCTGGTGCCTCGGAACAAGCTTCCAGAGTGACTGAGCCGGCTCAGGGTGCCGAGCCGATTGGGCAAGCCGTAGCGCAGGACGCCGTCGGACAAGCTCCTCCTCGAAAGCGGCTGCTGGCTGCGAAGCGGGCTGGGATTGCCATGCTATATTGCAAAGACCTCCGACAGCTTGCAAAGTAACTAAGAGAGCTATATAAGGAGAAAGTTGCCAACAAGGAAAAAATAGTCACATTGTTAGCTATTTTCATCGCTTATATTTTACAGTTAAGACATACTCATCGCTATCGCTCATAGTGGTCTTAATACTCCCAATCAAAAATCCTGCTGGTGGCCCTGGTGCCAACTACGAGACATGCGCAGCCAACATGAAATGGGGCATGAATAACATTCCCCGTCATCAGGTGAAGCATTGTATATTTGGGAGTGTCCTTTTGGTCACACTGAAGATATGGACAATCAACCCAACGTCGTGTTGTGGAGTGTTTCTTATTGTCTCTTTAAATAGCATTACCTTTTTCTTTCCTTTTCTGTTTTCTGAAAAATGGTGTTGCTGTAATTTTACTTATAAGCCCCATTTGGGACACCTGATGGCATCCTTGCTTTTATTCTTATTTCCCAATAGTAACGCTACTTCTACACCAGCAACAGTTTTTACCTTAAGCCATTAATTGACACATTTCCTACACTCCTACGTATTTTAACGTCATGAGCAGTCCACAGGAAATCTACGAAATGCTAACAGCTACGACGAGTTTTACAATTCCAAAGGAAGTCAGTAATATAATTGGATATGGAAGCACAGGGATAGTCGGGACTATTAACGACTGTGAAGTTCTGAAGATGTATAAAATAAAGTACCAACATAGCTTAGATGGAATAAACAGAGAGATACTGATCTACAAGATACTAGGAAGCCACGATAACATAGTAGGCTTTATAGAAGCTACAGAACATGGAATTAAACTGGAACGAATGAATAACGGGGATATTAAATCTTACATAAAATCTAATGAAGTAGATGTTGCTGATAGAGTCAAGTGGTGTAAGCAGATGTGTATAGGAATGGCACACATACATGGAAAAGGTGTATTTCATTGTGATATCAATGCCTCGAATATGCTTATAGATGAAAACCTTAACCTAAAAATAGGAGATTTTGCTGGGTCATGCACTGAGAATACATATAGACAATCTATAGAGGGTTCTAGGCACTTTTTACCCAAAGGTAATTTTGAATCTACCGTAAAGTCTGAGATATTTGCGCTAGGAAGTACTATGTATGAGATAATGCAGGGAGTGGAACCATACAATGATCTGGATGATGAGGAAGTCAAAAAAAGATACAAATCCCAAGAATTCCCAGACACTAGCAATATACCATACATGGGTAAAATAATAAATGGCTGTTGGCTTCAGAAATACAACTCTATTAAAGAGGTGGTCCAAGCAATATATTTGATGGAGGCTGAGGTAGGCGACAAAGCAGCATAGGCTTGACATCATGAAATGTAACCGCATAACTAAAATTTTACTCGTCAGGTACACGCTTTTTGGCGTTTAGCAGCTAGCTCAGTATAAAAAAGACAGTGTGCGCTAGCAACAGCATTTACTATTTTTAGGTAACATCGCTTTTTTCTCCTTTTCTTTCTATTTCTATAAGTAATGGTGTTGCTGGTACCTTAATCTTGCTAGAAAAAAGTGAAGTGCTATCTCTTTAATTTATCTTTGAAGCCACATGTGGGTTGTCCAATACATTCAGACGCTTGACCAGCGGCGGATGCAAAGAGTGGTAAGCCGAGTAGTGGATACGGATTTATGGCACTCTTGTTTTCAATCTGTAACTTAATAATACATGATGACAGCTGCTTTCCATAGCCGAGCTTTTTTAGAGAACTTATCTGCCTGGAACTCATCCACGCGAGAAACCAAATTGTTGCCAAACTGAAGCAGACTTCCCAAAGGCTTGTACAGGTACTAGAAGTAGATCAAACCAATTATTATTGGCGTCGTATGCATGCCAAAAGATAAGCACATTGCCTGCTCACTGATAAAGCAGCTAAAAGTAAAGAATATGAGGAAGGTCTGCAGTTGTGCCATTGCGAGCATGCGCATAACATGGCTTTTCTTCCGATGTCCAAGCTCATGACCTAACACTGCCATAAACTCCTTAGTAAAACATTGCTCAATAAGGGTGTTGTAGATCACAATGCGCTTGCTCTTAAAAAAACCCGATCACATAGGCATTGCTGTGGCCCGAGCGCTTGCTGCCATCCACCACATACACTTTTTCAGCGGAAACTCCAGCCACAAAGCCAGCGACTCGATTGCCTTGCGCAGCTCTCCTGCAGGCAGCGGGTCAAATTTGTTGAACAACGGCTGGATAAATGTCGGGTAGATCAGAATTCCTAGGAACTGAACAACTGCCAACAGCGCCCACGAGTACAGGTAAAACTGCGATCCAGTCTTGCCAATTACCCACAGGAATGCCGCCAAAATCGGTACCCCAAACACCATTGACAGCACCAGGGACTTTGCCAAGTCAGAGAAAAACAGACCCCACGTCTGCTTGTTAAAGCTGTGCTTCTTTACCACAAACGTGGCATATAGTTCAAATGGCAGCGATAGCAACGTAGAGATCAGCATGGCCGCAACAAAGAACAGTACTGAGTGTGTAATCTAATACTTTTTATCCAGCCCCAAGTACTGCTCAGCACACTCTCCAACTGCATACCACAGCATCGGAATAAGATCGTAGACAATAATAAACGTAGTTTGCAGCTGATTAACAAAGTCCTTGATCAGCCCCAAGCTGCTTTTATCCAAGCCATAAGAGTTGGCCTCCAAATAAATCTGCCGCGTGATAAACGACGCAATGGCCTGTGGACGCTTAACCTCATGTAAGCAGTTGCACAGGCGCACATTCAGTTTCGCCTCCCACACAAATAGTTGGCATAAAAATTGATTCAATGATTTTTTGATGACCTTTCTTTTGAAAAATACATCGCCCAACAATGAGCTAACAACAAGCTTGTAATTTATAATAGTAGTCTTGCTTGTGCTGTTTAAGATAACATATATGTTTTTGGTTTTGTTATACAATTTATAATACAAAATGGTTTCACATTTATACAGTTGGCACAAAAATCGATTCAATGATTTTTTGATGACCTTTCTTTTGAAAAATACATCGCCCAACAATAAGCTAACAACAAGCTTGTAATTTATAATAGAAGTCTTGCTGGTGCCGTTTTAAATGATATGCTTTTTTTATTGTTTTATAAACTAGTTTTTGAGTAAAGTAACAAAAGAAAAATGACCTATTGAATAAACTTTCGTGCCAACTGTATGTAAATGTTCTATATTCAAATATTTTTGTCACAAGCACCACAAAAATAGAATAGGTATGTCACATTTTATTATTTTTTGCTGTAATAGGACTTTATCGACAAACTGCAACCATGCTAAGCTTTAAATTGCTTATATAGAGGCATTACACAAGTTAAATATTCCAGACTTTAACAATTCCATCAGCATCACCACTAAGTAGCACACCCTCATCTTGACAGCGTATACGAGTGATTGGAGATTGACCAGAGGCACGTTCAGCTATCTGCGCTCTACTCCAGCTACTGTTTACCAGACCATAGTCCGATTTATATGCCACACGTTGCATAGAGTTGACGACATAATGGTAAAGTGAAGGATCGCGTGCAGCTATCCAACATTCCATAGCATATGAGGAACGACTATTTCCACATTGTTGTAATTGTACAGATGTAACTGCATTGTCAAAGTTCAACTTTTGCAATACATTACCAGTACGTAAATCCCATACAATTGCCATACCATCCAGAGAGCCAGTAACAACAGAACGGTCATCAAAATGAAGTGAAGTAATTGGTTGTGAATGACCATGCATTTGACGATGTGCTTGTGCTGTACGTAGGTCCCAAAGCCGTAGACATCCGTCAGCAGAACCAGTAGCTAATGCAAACTCATAAAATTGCAATGCTCCTATAAACCCTCCATCACCATTATCGGTTCCCCTTCTCGAAGTAAGTTCAATGTCAGCGTCAAATGGAAGTGGTGAGCGTGATAATCCAGTCCTGCCATTGGCAGAAACGCCCCAAATATATTGCTGTTCTTGTTGTTGTAAGTTCCAAGATAATGGACGAGAGCCCGACGCGATGTTAGATTGCTTTCCAGACAAACGCAAAGATTGTGCATCCCGCGCTGCCCAAGTAATGTCAATTGTCTGACGCATTGCACCGCTTGTCAAATCCCATTCGCGAACTGTCTTATCCGCACTTCCAGAAACCAGTGTGTTTCCTCTGGCCTCAAAGCATGTAATAGCATCATCATGTCCAAGAAATGTGTTCTCACAGCACATTTCTATTGGTAGAATTCTTCGATAAATCGATGGTGTCATTGGCGGCGTACTCGACTGCAATGTCATTTTTATACGCGAGGAGTCGTGATCTGGCTGTTGGTCACTATCAGAATCCCTATCATCTTCCTCATATTCTGTCCTACTAATACGCGATGAAGGACGTGAAGAAACAACATATTCCTCGCGCATAACCATTGTGGATTCATTGGGTTTAACCGAATCAAGCAAAGATAGATCCCACATCCGGATACGCCCATCGTTAGATGCAGTTAATAAGAAGCGGTCGTGAAATTGCACCTGGCGGATAATGTCGTTGTGACCTGTGATGATGTGTTCACACTTTCCAGTTGCTGCATCCCAAACGCGGACCTGTGTATCTAATGAACCAGAGGCCACAAGTCCCAAAGTAGCGTCGCTATCGATAGCAGTGATTCCACCGTAGTGGCCACTGCACACACTAACCAGCTTGCGCAAACGGGGCGCATCACTTTGGTCATACATGGCACCATCGCTGTCAAAATCGTCACCTTCATCGCTGATATCTTCAACTGTTGCTTTTGCAACTGTTTTGCTGTCTGTTGTTTCAATTGTGCTTGCAGAAAATCTATCGCTCCCACTTGGACCTTTGCTCAATTCTGTCATATTGACAGATTCTTTCAAATCATCTTCCACATCTGTAACAACTTCAAGCCTTTCGCTTATATCCTTGCGCTGAGCGACTGCTTGCATTATTCTGTCGTCCAGATCTGCCAGACGTAATACTAAATCTTTCCTAGCACGTTCCAGTCGCCTCAAATATTCACTGTACTCATTTTTACGCTCATATAACACTTCTCGAACCATTGTCGCGGGTGTGCTTGCTACCATTGCCTCAAAGTCATCTGGCGATAATTCCAGCGCTGCGATCTCGGACAACGACCTCGATGAGGGCGATTGAGAGTTATAGTTTCGGTCGTCGGAATCTCTCCCCAGAACTGCATTGAAACCTGATAGTAGCGAGGGCGAGTCTTCCATAAGTGGCGTCTCCAAGAGTATTGCACTAGCAGAGAGTTTTGTTGTTCGCTTTCCAGCGCTTTTAGGCGTAGATCCGCTGGTGAGAAGACGGCTCTGGTAAACATCACCGCCTGATACACCTTGGTTTCTGTTGAGAAAGCGTCTTATCAGAGGCTGCGATCCAAAGCGAAACAGCACCTTATTTACAAGCTCTACAATAAAGCCATGTGAAGCTGTGTAGTCCACATCCTGCAAATCAGCTTCATTTGCACTCCCCTGCCGCATTTCTCTTTGCGAATAGTCTACTCTAACACGTCGGATTTCTATGTTCAATATTGTTTAATTTAAGACAAGTGGAAGAACAGAATGATTGGGGGCTAGGGTCTATTGACGGAAAAGGCGGCTTTGTACAGCGCCACCTTAATCAGTACTGATCATACTTGATCAAGCCCTTGCTTTGCGCTGTTAGAAATCCTACCTCTTTGCGGACATTTACAGCTGGCGTTGTCTTATTTTGACCACATAGTTACTTCTGTACATAGTTACTCCTTCAGATAAAGTAATGCTAAAAAATAGAAACTAGAAATCTCTAAACCTGAACTGCAGTATGACTGATAGAACCATCAAAAATACTATTTGTGTGCTTCGTATAAGAGCAATTGGTTATCAGAAGAACTCTACATTATGTAGCCGCTTAAAACAGCCATTAGTGGCTGTTTACTAGAAACAAATGGTTATATATATTCTATGTAATGCAATAGGCAATACATATAAAAAGAGGGATGTTGGCGAGCGCCACCTATTGCCACTATTCCGCAGCTCAATGCGTAACAGTCAGAAGGGTGGGGAGGACTAGCAGATGCATGTGCATCCACTAGCATTACCCATGTCATTTCATATTAAATATTAACTAGAATGTTTTTTGCAAAGTTGCAGTAAGAAATAAAGCGAAAAGAGATGAGTGAATACACCAAAAAAAAGCGCTCCAAAGTCTAACTCGAGCGACCAATGCTTCGTTTATCCGTGCCAAAGGGCCTTGCTTGGACAATGCCAGCATATGCACTGTCTAAAAAAGTATTAATTCTTTTTGTTACTACTATACATAAAAAGTTGCATATTATTCACCCTAAAAAGCAAAAGCTGGAAATATAGTCACAATTACTCTATCATCCTTTCTACTATATTTTTTGTCTGTAGCTTACAATATTCTTGTATTTTTAAATTATTTTTTATGAAAAAAAATTGCTGGATAACGCAGCTAGTAATAAGGTCAGTATTCTTTTCTTTTTTTTTGCTCAGCAACAGAAAGTTTTTTTTTTCAACACTGTCATTGTTGGCATTTAATACAGCGACGGCACTTTTTTTTATAGCGCAGGGATTTTTCGTAGCAGGCTACTATCATCTTATGTAATTTCATATATTTGATGACCCTGTCGCTATCTTAAAAGGCTTATTATCCGCTATACATGATGTTTTGCTTGTCAAATATTCAACAAAATATACGCCATTGCAGCCAGGAGACAAAAGGTGGAATCTCAGCGCATTGAATACGCAACTTGACATCTAAAAAATGGGGAGTGTGTCTAGTCACCTGGTCGTTACAAAATAAATGTGTGGCCACAAAAACGAATCTCGTTTTTTATGCACATTATTAAAAGCACAATTAAAGTGCAACTAACTCCATACATGTAACACCGCTTAACTCATGTCCGAGACACTCTTTTTTTAAGCATGAATATAATTGTTTTTCCTCTTACTATTGCTATCGTTTACTAAAATAACCTCAAACTGTAGTTGTTGTAATGTAGCATAGCTGGTGTTTGTAATTCCATTAGCACTTTTTTCCTCCAGGCCTATTATTTAGCGATCTATAAGTGCATTAGTGCGTAACGTCTTTCTGCAAATCACCAAAGCATATAACGTTAGATAAAGTAGAACACATTTAAACTTATAATTAGACGCTTTTATTGTTAAAGGCGTCGTATATTTTGGTTAGAGATGACGCACATTGCGGGTAACAGCACAGTAAATATTGCCCTATTTGTTATCCAGATTGTCTCAGCAGCATCGGGATTCGTGATAGCTGCTAGTTGTCTTTTTTTACGCAAATGGCATCCACCAGTAGCATATACAGCAGCTTTTCATATAAGTTTCTGGATAGGAGTTCAAGCAATGATAACACACACAGGATCAGCCATCTCAGTAAGATTGCCAGAATCTAGCGAGAATATGCAGAAAAATAAACCACTTGTACGATTTCTAGTATGGGCACAATTTGCAATGCCATTGTGGTTTGTATTTCTTAATGCAACTATTGCCACAGATTTAATGCTTTCACAACTTTTTCGTCTAAGTTCCAACAAGTTGCAAGCAGTACACAAATGGTACCTTCCAGTAGCTACATCGATTTCATTTACACTGGCTTTGCCTTTATTGATATATCACTCGGCATATCGACCTGAAACCAATGTGTTTTCGGTACAATTTCCAAGTGCTTTATCAGTAGCATTGTATTATATCTTGGCATTTGACGTTTGGCTGGCTGTCGGAATAGTATACTGTTTTGTTGTCGTGAGCCTTGTGGTCGGGGTGCTTCTGGTAAAACTCCGTCGTAAACGTGCTGCGTGGAACCACCAGAACGAAAATAACTGGTTTGCATTAACTCCAACAGAACAGAAACCTAAATCCGCACCTGTGCCACATACTCAACAACAAACAGACCAGACAATGCTTGAGGCTGGTAACGGAGCACTTTGCAGAGACAAAAGTATTGAATATGTGACGCAAAATCGAGTAGATATAGAATGCGCAACTCCAGATATAAAAGAAAAATGTAATGGTGAAAGTGACAGCCATATCGACCCTGACCATGTACGCACATTCGCACAATCTTCACAGCTACCACTTTCCTCTCCATCTCCTCTACCTGTAAAAGCTTTAAGATGGTCAAGAGTTTCTACCAAATCTGATACACCACAAAAGCATGTGGCTGTATCAATGCTCAGAAAACCCATCAACACACTAATATCAGGGGTGACATTTAGCAAAGAAGACATTAAAAGAACAAACAGCACCAGTGTATTTTCCAAGCCATCCCCAGATGTAACAGATTGCAACCACATCCCGTTATACAAACAAAGTCATCCCTTTAGAACATCGGTTCAAAGCATGGGCTATATTCTAACAAAGCCCTTTAGAGACCCAGCTAAGAATCTAAATCTGATACTTCAAAGCAGCAAAATAAACCCAGGCACACACAGTAATCCCGAGCTAGTAAGGCAAGAGTTGCGGTCGAGTAGACAGAGGAAAACATATTTCAGCAGTCATAAATATGTATCAGCTGACACAGACTGCAGCAATGTGCAGCATGAGCGAATATCCGAGCAACTGACTATGCGAGAGAGTACTAGTGCTCGACCACAAAAGAATTTGCTTTCATTGGGTAAACTGCCGCCACAGCCAATATTGCGTTATAGAAATCGGACATTATTGTCATCGCACCCCAGCAATTCACCATTTCGGATCCCCACATTAGCGTTATTTCGACTCCTTCTGTATCCGTTGATACCCATTTTTTCGTTTACACTAATGTGCGTAGTACGGTGGGTGTGGTTTCGATCTGCAATGCCTTCGCGTTGGGAAATCCTCAATGTTCTTTCGGGATTTCTGCGAGCACTTGAGGGTTTCCTTTGTCTCATTGTGTTTTTACTCAATCCCGCACTCAATCGCTCGTTCCGCGAGATACGCAAGCGCAACACTCCAGTATTCACATAGTTACATTTTTCTTAACCTTTGGATGTGCTACATGTATCTATAAAGTACAACATACAAAAAAACAAGCCGAATGTCACTGTAATATCGGGTATTTCTTATATCCAATCAGTCACTATTATCGTCGCTGCTGCTATCGTCTTCGTTATCCATGTCATATGGCCACCAGTATCTGCCGCGCTTTTCTAAAACAGCCACGCACCGTCTGCCCTTGTTACCATTGCATGTGAGTGACATTGGACCCTTTGCCGAGGTTCCGACAATCTTCGTCAATCGCGAAAATACAAGCGGACTGCCAGCAAAATCCTATTGCTTGTCGAATAAGCCATATGTTGGTTGTTAGATTTTAGGATTGCAATAAAGCGTAAAAAACAAATGCAGATGCAATCCAATTTTGCATTGGTTAGTTTATATTCAGTACTTACATGTTGAATATCTTGTGTTTTGTGGTACTGAACAGTGCCAGCATTTGGTCTATATTTAACTGCTCCAAGATATGGCTGATTGCCACCATCCACAGTAAACACAATTCCAAGCAGTTCATCATCAAAAAACGACACATCTGTCACGTATATAAGCGTCTGGGACCGGCCCTGCGTCGAAGGCGGTATATCTTGCTCTGCGACGGAATCAACAAAATCCTGAACATCCACCACAAGCTCAATATAAGCAACAGAGGAGATAATGTGCTGGTTGGAAGAGGTGGCAATAATCATAAGACGCTGACTCGATTCTGATGTTGTTGCTATGTACATCCGACCTTGTTTACTGCTGCTGCTATCATTTCCAGCATCATTGTCCACATAATACATATCAGATAGTAACTCTGGTATATGTACATTTGACCCTAAATGTAAAGAGCAGGACAATGTTGGATCTTTATACCATTTGATTCCACTGCCCAAAACATGCGACGGCCACTTGAATATCTCAGAAATCAATGATCGCACCTCTGAAAGTGCTTCTCGACATGATGGCAATTTTAATGCATCCTGAGCGGGATCGCTATTGCTCTTATCATCCAGCTGATCAAACATATACCGAAATGGCACATCGCCACCAGAATCGCTAGTAAAATCAAGCGCTTCGAGATGTGCCTTGTCAACTAGCGCATCAAAGTAGTTCTTCACTCCTGTCCCAGACATTGAAGCAGAAACTTCTAAATGATCAGTGTCTTGTAGAATTGAGCAAATACCTCTTGCAGGCTCCTCGCCTTCAATTGGTCTTCGAAAAGCGCTGCGAATAAACCCAAACAAAAGCTTATAGTCAATTTCAGGCCGCACTGGACGCATGCCATCATCAGCGTCGTCATTATGACCATCTCTCTCAAGCCTTCGCGAGCCCTCATTCTGCCAATGCAAATCGTCAATTGCACATAACGCCCAGTCTACAAACTCTTGATTTTCCCTTTGCTCATCTCGCAGTGCAAGCATGTACTTGTTGAAGCGCATGTAAAGCCAGCCGAGAATAACAATAACTCGCAAAATCGCATTACATGCCTTATCTGCACTGTGTCTATCAGATCCGTTGCTGTCATTATCTGTGTAGGAAAATCTAGTCCTACTATCGCGCGCAATATCCAGAAGCCTAGTTGCTGCAAGAACAGTCCTCTCAACCGCTGGCAGAGCATTTTGGTAAATCAACCGGGTAAGCGCAACGGCGCCCAGTCGTCCAGCGCTCTCCCAGCTGTTCAAATTTCCTGGATTAAGTTTTGCAAGCAAAAACTGAGATGTAGACTCACTTGCGCACCCAGTCACTGCAAGTCGGGAAAGTTCGGCCTCGGGACTAGTTACCTCGTCCACTCCATGATCTCGAAGAACACCCTCAAATGTGCTTAGCAGCAAAGAGCGAGAAGCAGACTCGTCGCGGGCATCGGCCTCTTTGACAAGCATGTCAAGCGTGTTTTCAAGATAAAGACAAAGTCCAGACAGTCTTGCCGAAAGCGGTACAACCATACGCAGCAAAGGCATTGTCGACGAAAATATAGACGTATCCACTGCACATATAGCCATGTCTTGTTTTTTATGATCTGATATTGGCATATCTGTTGATCTCTCGGTGCTGCTTTGGGCAAGGCACACGTACAATGTAGCCGAGTCTTTACTCAGACGCGCGTCTATAGCGACATATTCATGCGAACCGCACATCATCGATTCGGGAAGGCCGACCGCTGGAAGTGTGAATATTCCACCCAAGCTTACCTGAACCAATCCAGACGAGCCAGTAATGATAATAGCTGTTGGGTCCTCTGCTTCAGGATTTATATGCGCTGGCGTTGGCTGTCCACGATCAAGGGGGCTTAATTTAGGAAGTGAAAGCTCTAAAGAAGTTGGATGCGTTGAGTCTTCTGGTAGAGATGAGCACATCTCTTCACTCCCATTTTTACAAGTTACCCATTCCATGAACACAACTCTGTCATCGATAGCAATATAAGACTCGTGAACAATGGCGCCGCGAGTAGAATCACGCTGTATCAACTGACCATTTGCATGCAGAATGGCTATGTTTTTGCCATTAGGGCTCCATGCAATTGCCTTTATCGCATAGTCGTCAATGCCCACTTTATCGATCTCGCTGTCTGTTGGTCGTGTCTTCCCGCCATTAAAGGTCTGACGCCAGACTGTCTGTCCGCCGCTTAGCCGTACAAGTCGAAGTGCACGCCCTTCGGGAATCGCAATAATATCAATACAAGGACACCACCGTGGTAATACATAATCGTTTTGCAAATGTTGCTTTGTTATAGAACTGGTACGCAAAGACAGCGGTTGGTCTTCTACAAGAGGCTGAAACCCACGTGTATTGTACAGATTGCCTGAAGGTGAAAGTATATTTATGGTCATGACGCGAATTTACTCCGTCGACTAATAGTGCAAGAATAATAATACAAACCCAGGAAAAGCGTTGTTCACGGCGTGTCAGTGCAAGAAGTCTGAGAGTTAAATTTCCGGATATATTGATAGAGCACCTAAAAAGCTAATTAATCGTCTGTTATGGTTGTATCTGTATTTTTGTTGTGCGGGCTGGGTTTATGAAAAAAACTATATATTTTTTTATTTTATTTTTCATCTAAATATAATCCAACTTGTAAGCACAGAAATGTTGTTGCAGCTTTCTGTGGGTGTAATAAAGATGCTTCAGCTTTGCAACTAAAAATTATTACTGGATACTGAGGCTTTCAGATCATCACACAACAAAGCCTGCTTTTACTTGCCATTATAACTAGACCCTGGCATTTCTTGCTTACCACGTAAAATGTCTGTTTCCGGTAGGGTTTTAATTTGTTTGTTAATAAATGTTTGTTTCAAAAGATTGCAGAGAAAATTGTGCTAACAGGGGAAAACACTGCAAAAAAAGAAAATTCATACTTGTAACTGTGGAGGATCAACGGAAATGTGTGACCAAGGATGGTCACTACACTGTGCACAAAAAAACTCAAGTGCTGCTATTTTGTGCTTCCTCAAAAAACTTGGCAAACAAACTGTTCTTGTTTGCAATTAGTTTTTGCGGCGCATCGTATTCCGCTAATCGGCCACCATCAATTACCAAAACCATGTCGCTATCAATATGTTGCGGAGGCCGGATGGCCGCCGGACATGAACCATGAGCAAAGCCAAGTCGGCCGATAAAAGGGATGGTACAATTACCCTGAGAGCATCCCTGAAGATGTGATGCATCACCCTTCAATGCGAGCTAATTAAAAAGGCATTGAAAGGGTGTATGAACACATCTATAAAAAGGAATTACATAAAGTAGTTGTTTGTAGATTCCTTACAAATATTTATTTAATATAAACTATTCTTTAAAAAAGCCACTTGCTCAAGATAGTCGCGCACCTTTCGCAACAGGTTTCTAAATGCAATAAAATGTAAAGCCATAAATCAATAAACTTTTACTACCATACCTTGCAGTATTTTTAATGTTTTTGTTTTAATATACTGTGCCTTGCTTTATTAAGATTAACCTAGCTTAAATCAAGTATAACTAGTTAAAGCAAAATTTGTTGTTGTTATACCACTTGGTTATATTTGATGATGTTGAAAAAGGGGGAACTTGACTAAGAAGCCAATAAATAAGTGATGAAAAATAAAGTGTGTTATTAGCTAAGGTTCCTCCCTCCTTTGTTGGTGGGAGGACCTTGGGTTATAAGAGAAAGTAAAACAACTACTTGGTGTCATTTCGCTGCTCTCACTAGAGGCAGCTGTAGGACTCTGGTGTTCCAGGTAAACAGGGTTCCTAATAGCAAAGGCATTCCAAATTGCCTGCGAGGTGGGGTGCATTGCACCCTCCATCTGTGATGGATCTGCGGGGGTGTCATTGGGCTGTGCTTGGGGGTGTATATGCCCCTGAGCAGGCCTGGCATCCTCCTGGGTGGCCTGGGGTGGGTGCCAACCCATCCCCGGTCTCGCAACAATAATATCCTAGCATTTGACAGCAGAAGCAGTTTAAAGTTGTTGAATTGCATTTACCTAAAAAATCAAAATTTTAAATTGCACTTTCATTGCATTGCATCTCTTCCAATAATAATATGTTGCGAAAGGTGCGCGACTATCTTGAGCAAGTGGCTTTTTTAAAAGAATAGTTTATCATAAATAAATATTCGTAAGGAATCTACAAACAACTACTACATGCGATTCCTTTTTATAGATGTATGCATACACCCTTTCAATGTCTTTTTAATCAGCTCGCATCGAAGGGTGATGCATCACATCTTCAGGGATGCTCTCAGGGTGATTGTACCATCCCTTTTGTCGGCCGACTTGGCTTTGCTCATGGTTCATGTCCGGAAGCCATCCGGCCTCCGCAACAAATATTACAACTTAATTTAGTTTACACAAGCAGAAAACTAATATATGCAAGTATTGTCATCATTGTTGAAACAGAGCCTGGTTTATTAGGAATGGATAATGTTATTGGGGGTTATTCACTTTATACTTAATGTTTGCATAGACATTCGGCTTTAAGCCAAGTAAATCTCAAAAGCTGACATGTTTGTAGACTGTTAACAAAGCTTGATTATATGCTTATTAGTTTTGCGTCTAGAAGCTTTAAAATGCTTTTGTTAACATTTAAAAAACACAATTGCAAATATTTAATGAAAGTCATCCTATGTTTAATATAGTAAAGTCACTTTTAATTGAATTATGTAAAATTACTTGACTAACAACAAAGATAATATTACATACATTTAGTAGAAAACATAGCAAGTACTGATCATACAACACTTTTTTGATGTATTTTAAAATTTCTGTTATAAATCTAAAATAGTAGCTAATCAGATTATTTTAGTTTATTATTTAACAATTAGCAAACACAAGGAGATCTAGCTCATTATTTAATAAGGTGTGCCCGACCTCCTTAACATTTATACTATAGTTGCTAACACATTGTACTTGTATGGCCAGTAATGGTCAACCAAAGCAGAAACAGAAAAACATCCGAAAGGTTTTCTTTGCTCAGTGTAAAAATTAAAAAAAACTTTTTTAACCCAAGAAACAATGAAAAAGCCATTGCTACTATAAACAACTCTATATAACGCCTATTTTGTTTGATACTATATATTATTAGCCTGTTAGATGTAGTTCCGGCTGCGCGACCACTTCTTATTACGTTACTTATCCACTAATTTGGTGTTAGGTTGTATAACCACAAAACAGCTGAAATAGTAACCTTTAAGTAATTCAGCTAGCCAAAATAATAGCAGCTGGAAAATGAATGCCGCTATCAATACTGTAGTAGGTTACAGTAGAGTCAGAGTCTACTATGGCAAGATGAACGCTACTATAAAAGCAGTAGAATTAACAATAAAAAATTTAACAGGGAACTTGTATTAGCCAATAAAATACAATTAGAGCATAAATACATATAAAGTTGCAAAGTTAGGTACTTACACTTTTTCTCTGTTGCATTTGCCTGAAATGCTTGTGGATAAATTCAAAGATTTTTCTAAGATAGCATTGATGTAGTCAATGTCAGTGTTTTCATCTGCAAACATGGGTGCAAATATCTGTATTTCACCACTATCACTTTGAGCAGTTACCACTGGAAAACGAATTCCATCCAATACAAATGCTTTTACCGTTTTTAGCATCTGCACTACTTGTTTTGTCAAACAAAATAAAATAGCAAAAAATGGCTGGTAGAATGTATAAGTACTATTGCGATTGTATTACTTATTTTCATCTAAATACATTAGATACTTTTTGGGCTTACCATATTTAATATCAAGATAAACTTGAAACAATGGTCGTGTGCGCTCAGGCACCTGTCTACAAACATCAGATACTTCATGGAACTATATGATGATGTGTATGTAATGCATAAGAAAAATTAGCATCTATATATACAATATTTCTGTATAAAGAGAATAAGTGTTTTTTAGCAGTACCTTTGGATGCGCATCCATGTGTGATAATTAGAGCAGCTAACTGTGACAAATGATAGTATGAGAGATTATCGCACTACTTAATACCAGCTTCTAATAGCTGTGCTAAAGTGCTAATTATTACGGGACATTAGAATCTCACGATAGTTTTTGCATTATTGACCTTCAAGAAACAAACATGTAATTCATTAGAGGATTACACATGCTTCTGATCAAATCACTAAACTTTTTTTTTTTAGTACCTTCTTTTTTCTAGCTTTTCAGGACAATTTTTTTTTCATGCATTTCTTCTTAACTTTTCTATAGTTTAAATTTGTTTTTTTGTTTTTTTTTTTTGGATAGAGACCGAGAAAAGCTAAAAGGGAAAATATGGTGCTTCCAGTGAATAGTACGAATAATGTTAAAGTATATACAGTATCTGGTAGTAACCTCTCACGCAAGTTGCCAGATTGGCTTATCCGTCGCAAGCGGCGAGAGTTACAGAAAGATATTGAATGGACACGGCGAATTGAACTTATTCAGGATTTTGAGTTTCCAGAGGCATCTTTACGTATTAAGGTGACACCTGATCAATCTCATTGTATGGCAACAGGAGTATACAAACCACAAATCCGCGTTTTCGATTTTTCTAACGTGTCAATGAAGTTTGACCGACATACCGATGCTGAGAATGTGAATTTTATGCTTTTATCGGATGATTGGACAAAATCAGTTCATTTGCAAAGTGACAGATCATTAGAATTCCACAACGAAGGTCAGATGCATTTTCGTACACGTATACCTAGATTTGGACGAGATCTTGCTTATCATAGTCCTTCTTGTGATGTACTGGTGGGTGGAGCATCTAATGAAGTTTGGAGATTGAATATTGATCAGGGAAGATTTATGACTCCGTTTCAAACGCAAAGCAAGACAGGAATTAATGTACTAAAAGTTAATCCTGCTCATCAGCTATTTGGATTTGGTACTGAGGACGGTACTGTGGAATTCTGGGATCCTCGGGCACGCAACTGTATAGGCACGCTAGAGCCTACAATTCCCAACATTATGCAGCCTGTCAACGGCACACGCAGCGGATTTGAGATTTCGGCAATGGATTTTCGTGGGGATGGACTAGGCGTAGCTATTGGAACAAGCTCGGGTCATGTGATGCTATATGATCTGCGGCAGTCACGACCCTGGCAGGTCAAGGACCAGCAGTACGGATTGCCGATAAAGACCCTGCAGTGGGTTGAGGGTCAGGGTGGTGCGCATTACGAGGGAGGCACTGTGGATGGAGCCAAGATAATGAGCGCAGACTCGCGAATCATCAAGCTTTGGTCAGTGGACTCTGGCAAACCGTTCACCGCGATTGAGCCACCCAATGACATTAACGATGTGTGTATGATGCCTGGAAGTGGAATAATATTTGTGGCCGGAGAATGCTCAGAGATTCAGAGCTACTTTATTCCGCAGTTGGGACCTGCGCCGCGATGGGCACATTTCCTTGAGAATCTGACAGAAGAGATGGAGCAGAAACCGCAGCAGACAGTCTACGATGATTACAAATTTGTTGTGCGTAAGGAGCTTGAGGCACTTGGACTCTCACATCTTATTGGATCGGCAGTTCTGAAGCCTTATATGCATGGGTTCTTTGTTGATTTGCGACTGTATGAGCGTGCAAAATCTATTGCCAATCCGTTTGCATATGAAGAATACCGCGTGCGCAGAGTGCAGCAGAAATTGGATGAGGCCAGAGAAAGTCGTATTCGTGCCACTACCAAACTACCCAAGGTTAATCGTGCACTTGCCATGCGTTTACTTCAGATGCAGAAGGGGGAGAAGGCTAAACGAGGATTACCTGTGGATAGTAGCGAAGATGAATCCACAGCTAAGCGCGTTGGCGGAAGACAACGTAAGAAGGCTGGTGCAGCGGCAGCGGCAGCTTCAGCTGTGCTTGAAGACAATAGATTTAAGGATATGTTCTCTAATCCTGAATTTGAAGTGGATGAGGAAGAAGATGAGTTTAAACAACTTCACACTGTATCGCAGAAGCAAAAGCTTGCCACTGAAGCAAAAATGGCTGCGGATGATGAGGATGATTCGAGTGACGATGATGGCTTGGATATCCGAGCTCCCGATGCCCAACCCCTGGAGAATCAAGAAGAGGATGAGGATGTTGGTAGTGACGACGAGTACTTCCAGTAACAGGATATTTATTATTGTTTTGTTGTTGTTGTCTTTTAGAACCGTATTATTCATTGTTTGCTTTTCTAATCACAAACATCTGAATTCCTCAACATACGAGCTAATGCTGTAGAATATCGAGCAAAAGCAGAAATTATGACCTCATCGGATGGTAGTTTTTTCCCTCAGAATATTTTTTTTTTTTCGCATGACTCCCTCATTTTGAGATTTTTGAGATTTCCGAGTGTTACGCGACGTTCTTGGTTAAGAGAATGGAAGGGGAACTTTTCTCTGCCCCCCCCCCCTATCATTCATATCCAACACTTAGGGAAAAACACTTTCTCTCTCTTCAGCTTGTAAATCTACTATTTGAATTTATTATACTGAAAAACATTTTATATTCTGAGAAGGGTGAATTGGTGTTATTTATTATTATTATTTTTTACGGTTGGAAAGCATGATGGTGTCACACTTTTTTTCACCACTGCGTACACTAACAAAGAAAGCCCGCGGGAACGGACCGATGGGTCGCAAAACCAGTAACAACGGGAGTTTCAGCAACAGCACTTGGAGTGACGAGGTGGACGACGATGAGGAAGGTCGTGAATTAACTACCAATGGTGCAGATAAAAGCCAACATGGAATGGCCACTGGTTTGTGTCTCTGCTGTGGAAGGTAACGAAACAGACTGTTTTTTGCTTCATAATACAAGCTATACTGTTTTGTGGCTTTTTGTGGTCAATACCTGATCAATAAGGCTAATATGAGGTTGGGGGGGGGTTTCGCTGCATTTTGTGGATCTTAGCAAAGTTTTGTATCCAGAGACCGTGACGTGCTTCAAATGTACGGTTTGTAATACTATAAACGATTTAGAGACATTAATACGATCGGAGAAGGTGATTGAGGATGGACAGCTTATTACGCGCACACGAACTCCACCACCACCATTGACATTAGATCGACTTAAGGCTGGTGTTCAAGCGTATAAGAAACATCCCGAGAAACATCGACTACTGGAGGCCATGATACGGGAATCCTTTGGTAATTGGGATGTACTCAATTTTTCGTTTTCCAGTGACAACAAAGTATCGACTGAGGATCCAGGAATTACATTTGCCCAAGTCCATGCCGCGTACAAAATTATTCTGACACTGGTAAGTCTCTATATTGTCTGTATATCGTATAAGAATATATGGATATGCCACATCTTTTTTTTTTTGTGTGCATTGTTCCCGGGGGACTAAAATTTTCTTTGTTGCAATTTTGCGGGAACGAATTCGGACTGCCTTTTTTTACTATTGTTTATTTATTGTTGCTGTCTGTGTAGCCGCCTCCGTTTATTCGCGCCATGATGAATGGCACAGAACAGATTCTGCGACGACCAAGAAGGTAAGAATGCAAGTGGAAATAACCTCAATGCATTGAACCTTTACAATGGCAGATGAGACAGGAAATCAACTAGGACCAGGTATTAATAGCCTAGATGTACAGTATAGTGCCAAACTTGCAATTGCGACAACCTATTTTTAACGGACATTGGTACATCTACACACTATTTCTATTCTAAAAAGAGTAATTTTGGATAATGTAGACCGCTCAAGAAACCAGAGGACATACGCTACTTGCTAATCATTCTGGAGGTAAGAGAAATCAGGACTTGCAAAATATTCCAAAGCAGAGACTGTGCAGTTGCATATTGGACTACCAGCTAACATGTAAAACAATTTGATTGTGGAATTGTTGGGGAGAAACATGGATGTGTAGAATCCGTTGCTTTTACAGCAGAGTTTTCCACAAGAATCATCGTATCACCACCACATTGTAAAATGCATATTGGGCAGCGTGGCGAATCTTCCAACTCGCGTGCATTATGCGCTGGTATTGTGGTTGTCGCAGAACAGTCGGTCTGCGTTTAAATGCAAAGTGCGGCTGGTAAACCAATATATTTCTTACCGTGTGGAAAAATATGATCGAGTTAAGCGACGTAATCGGGAGCAACAGCATACTCAACAACATGCGCTTACTTCATATTCGTCGCAATCAGCACAAACAGAACTTCCGGCATTCCAACAGCGAATGCGTAGTAACACTGGTGCTCAGCAGTTAACTGCGCAGATGTCTGATGCGCGACTAGGTAGACATAATCGCATGCGCTCGAATACTGACTCGCGTATCTCAATGAGCTCTCGGAAACCAGATTCAATTATGAAAATGACAGAGAATCAGTCTCATGATAAAATAACACCAGATGAGCGTGATAATGGAAACACTCTGGATGCCCGATCGGGTTTGGGAATTGCAAATTTGAATATTCGTGATACGCCCACGCGCTTTGCATCGCTTGGTGCCAGTCAGATAAGCGCCCAGAATCGGATATATGATCATGTAACGACTGCCCCAAGTCAGACGCATCTGCGCGCCGCTGATTTACCACACATAGGTCAGGAACTTGATAAAACTGCTGCATGCCTGCGCCAAGATCAAGAGTCTGCTGTGCCAAAACCTGATTGTGGCACTTATATTTCTGGGTCTGAGAAGCACCATTTTGTAAGACTGCCTCCACCCCCTCCAGCTGCGCTTGTTCGTGATATGCCTGGCATTATAAAAGAATGTGATACGAGCAGTGCGTCTGGCGCACGGGTGAGTCATTATGTACCATTACGCTCCGGCAAAGAACCCAATTTGCCCGAAAGTTCAACAACTGGCACAACGATTGATTCGGGCCACGAATCTGGATTTATGACTGGATTTATGCCAGTTGTGAGTCCAACAGCTTCCAGGCTTACTCGCAAAAGTACCCGTGCCCGCGCAGCTAGCGTTTCCGCCGGCGATCTTGTATCGACCCGGATGCTGCAGAATGAAGAGGAGGAGGAAGAGGCTTCTGTGGCTCACAAGCAGGGTGATGCTATGCGGCTACCACGTGACTCAGTACTTGGAGTATTGGACGGGACTGCCGAGCCTAACAGCCCCCTTACGGGAGTTTCTGGTGGACGCAGCTCATTGACGCGCGCGCGATCGAGTTCCGAGGCACCAATGCGGCAGCGACAGCGGCGACACCAGCATGAACGGCGAGCAGACAACGAGATATTGGCATCAGCAGAGCCGCCTTCGATGCAGACTGTGGGCGACTGGGGTGCGGGTGTGGATCTGGACGATTACTATGTGGGCGCAGATGGAGTATTTTATCCAAAAACTAACAGTCTGGTGATGCATCAGCATGACTGGCGTCTGGTAACTGCTGCAAAGGTTATGGCACTTTTACATGCTGCCAATCTGCTGCTTCCGTCACGATCGCGGCTTCCATTAGAAGCTTTTTATAATGACGAAATCGACAATATGGATATTATTGCTGATTATGATGCATGGCAGGCGCGAGTACCGGGTGCTTTTTCGTTTTGTCAGTATCCGTTTCTACTGACTCTCCGTGCTAAAGTGCAGATTATGCAGGTTGATGCTGCTCGACAGATGAATTCGAAGCTAAAGGAGGCCGTTATTACGGCGCTGTTTCAAAATCACAGTATGCGAAACCGACTTAATGATAGACAACAGCCCTATCTGAAGCTACTGGTACGTCGCAAGTGTCTTGTTGAAGATTCGCTGCATCAGTTGGCTACACACGAACAAGACTTGAAGAAACGTCTTCGCATTGAATTTGTTGGAGAAGAAGGTGTAGATGCAGGTGGCTTAACAAAGGAATGGTTTATGTTACTGCTACGTGAGCTTATGAATCCCATGCATGGTATGTTTACTCGTGAATCTGAAACTGATGATGCCTGGGCTACCGCGTATTGGTTTAATCCTGCTTCATTCGAGTCCTCAAACCAATACTTTTTGGTTGGCGTGGTTGTTGGTTTGGCCTTGTATAACTCCACTATTCTGGATTTGCATCTGCCACTGGCTGTATTTAAGAAACTTATGCGCACTGACTTTTACCAGGTTTCTTTCTCTGGCATTGCTTCTGTTGCAAAACCTGCAGATGCTGACCCCGTTTCTATTGTATCTGGGAATCAGGTTTACTTTAACAACGTCCCTGTCGCTGGCCGTAGTGTCAGCGGGTCAAACAAGACCATTCCAGTGTCGGCTGTTTCAGTGGCTGGAGTTGCTATCACACAAGGTGTGCAGAAGAAGTCTGCGTATGCTCCATGCTATGGTCCAGCTTCTGGTGTTGGTAGTGCTGCAGAAGGCCGGTCGCCAGTTTACGGTTTGTTGTCATCGTCGGCACAGCTGCGTTATCAGATTAATGAGATGTTGGCAGATGTGTCGCAGTTTAGACCTCAACTTGCTCGTGGCCTCCGCCAGCTTTTGCAGTACCGTGCAAACGATGTTGAAGATGTGTTTTGTCTGAGCTTTGAGGCTTCATATGAGGCATTTGGCGAGGTGGTGACAGTTCCATTGATTTCTAATGGCTCCAACACTCCAGTCACTAGTCAAAATAGAGTGGAGTATGTGCTTCGCTACTTGCAATGGGTTCTAAATGACTCTATTGCTAAGCAGTTTGAACCTTTCCGTCGTGGCTTTTACTATGTCTGTGGAAGCAATGCATTGTCCTTGTTCAAGCCAGAGGAGATTGAGCTGATGGTTCACGGATCTGGAGACGACTGGGAGCCAAACGACCTGCAGGCGATAACCGAATATGTTAACTTTGGAAATCGTAAGAACACAAAGATGTTGGTCGAATGGTTCTGGGAGGTTTTGGTGGAAATGTCCATGTCTGATCGTCGACTATTTCTGGTCTTTGTCACTGGTTCTGACCGTATGCCATCATCTGCTGCTAACTCCCGATTAAAGATGAGGCTGGTATTGTTGGGATATGAGCATAATCGCTTTCCGATTGCTCATACTTGTTTCAACCAACTCGGCATATGGATGTATCGCTCGAAAACGGAGCTGAGGGATAAACTTGCAACTGCAATCAGAGAAAGCGAGGGTTTTGGTCTTAAATAGCGTTGATGTGTATTTGTGTTTTGAATAGATTTATTACACTATGTCAATTGAATACAATATGAAATAGAAATAATGTCAAAGTCTGTAGATAACGTCCGTTCATCATGAGCTTTAAAGACTTACAGTTACTTCAAAGGCATTTTTTGCAACAACCGATATAATATTTTATAACCATAACATCTGTGACAAATACTACAGCTTTAAATTATAAACACGTATGTTTTTGTAGTTGGATGTATACAAACTCTACTAGTTGGCTTTTTTTATATTTATTCAATGGACTCGTGTACCTAGATGACAGAACACGATAACACTGTGTGCGTGTCAGATAGTAGTGACGGTCAAGAAAATGTAGGGTATTTGTGTCCCATCTGTTTACAATCTGTGGTTGATGAGAGTTACACCGATCCATGTTACCACCAATTTTGCATTGCATGCTTGTTGCAGTGGCTTGAACATAGCGTTCGATGTCCACTCTGTAATGGTACTGTTGTTTCTGTGGTACAACAGCAAGGAGAAAGAATAGTGAAGACACCAATTGGAAATTCTGTTGCTCGACGTGATAATACATCTTTACAGTTTCAAAACCGAGCCTATGGTCAGGATCAGTTATTGTTTCAGGCAGGCAATATTTTGGGTATGCGCAAACGTCAGGCAGTATATGATTATGGACTTTTGCGTATTTCAAGTAGCAATGTTGGAGAACGCAGTCGTCGAACACGCATATCACAGTCGCCAACATTGCTACAACAGGAGATGGGCAGTCAAAGGACTCGCGAATGGATTCGACGTGATCTTATTGCTGCTTTGGGTATTAATGATGTAGAAATGATTGAATCATTACTTATTAGATCTATAAGGGAATCAGGTACTCTAGAATTCTCCAACAATCATCCATTTGCCAGATTAATGGGTGATAAATTGGAACTGTTTTTAAGTGAACTGGAGGCTTTCATAGACTCACCATTAGATATGCGCAACTATGATTTGTACGTGATTTATGACACTCGTGAGTAACTTTCTATATGCTTTTATGAATTTTTAACAAAAAAAAAAAAATTATAATGTATTCTAATGGTCGTTTTCTAAATGAGACTGGTAATCTTTGCGCTTGGTAAACTGTGCATTACATTCTGCACAAGTGAAAAAGCCATTACCAATGTAACGTTTAATTGGCGGCATATTCACAATATGTACGTAAATGTTTATTTTGTAGTGTGAAGCTTATGAATGCCGCTCGATAAAGTTATTTAGTATTAGAAATAAAGATACACTTTATACTTGAACCACAGTATAACACAAGGGATTTTTTGGAAACCTTTATATATGCATTTTTTTATGTGCTAATATATCTTTTTAGATTCCTAAGATTTTTTTGTTGATGACTATCAACAGTTTAACTGTTTCCAAATCTAAACAACATTTTTGTTGTTGATTAGAATTTTTTTTTTTTTTTTTAAAAAAAAATACCTTTTAAAGTTTAATTCTTGGCATTACATTTATTTCGCATAATTATAATTTCTGAATAATGATGTTAATCACATCTAGAAACCGTTTGATTTAGGTTTTTTTTTTTCTTAAAGAAATCTGCTTCATACCAAAAGTATATTTAAAAAAAAAAAAAACTACTTTTTACGTGCATGGTCCATTACACAGTGCGACATGTGTACAAGATATGCAGAAAATGGTGCAATAATTGCTCCACATAAATGGCATTGAGTAAAATCGTGTTTGTGTAATGCAAATTTGGGTACTTTGGGGTAACGGCGTTTGTTACAGTGGCTATCTAGCTTCATTTTTTTTTTTTTGGAGTTGTGCTTTTTTAAAAAAACAAATGTTTATCAAAAACAATCTTATGAAGCTGGATAGATAAAAAAAAAAACAGTGATGTCTAGAGTTTTTTTTTTTACGACAACCGACTTTAAAGTGACTAAATATTTGGGGGATAAACAAAAAGAAAAAGTGGATTGATAAGGGTTTGTGGAAATGTTTTTGTTCTTTGGGAGAGCGTATATATTTTTTTTCTGGAGTGCTTCTTTAAATATACCGATTTCCTTTTGGTCATGGGGGTACATCCTGATGGGGAGGGTTTTTCTTTTTGTATGTCATATCCTTGAAAGATAAAAAACAATTACATATGCACAAGCCATTGAGCCGCAGAAAAAAAAAAAGAGGAGAATCATTGTGTCAGCTGCTAATGTACAAATTCTGCAGAAAAAAAAAATGGCTCCATCTGTGATTAATGATATTGCTTTAATAATTTTAACTTTGAAAAAAAAATCATGCATCATGTCCATCCAATACATTTCAATTATTGCACAAAACATCTATTTATAGACATTTCAAGAGTTGTTCAGTTTTTTTTCTTTTCTTCGGCCGATATATTTACATGCACTTGGAATTTGTACTTATAGGCTATTCTTTTTTTTTGCACAACTTTACAATTTCTTGCAATATTTTTATTGATTCACACAAATATATACCGTTTAGTGACATTTGATTAGATAGCTTAACACCGCAGATGGTTGCTTATTGTCGATATCAAGTAGGCAACTGATATTTTGAAAAAAATGATTTTTTTTTTCTGTAATTGTTAATTTTTGCAGCTGGCACAAGTAATCTTATTCAGTAAATAAAAAAGATAAGTAAAGCAAATGAAAAGATTGTACACAACCATCTTTATTGTTATTAGTGTTGGAGCGGCTATGTCGGTGGCAACTGATCTGATATTAGCAGACGCCACCAGTAATTAAAACAAGCGACAATACATTGTACAAAAAGCTTAGCTTGATTTGCAGATAACCAATACTAAACATTCTGTTATTCAGCAATGTCTTTACCAGACTTTAACCTTGATTTTTAAACACCCTCCCCCAAATTATACTAGTATGTCAAGCAAATTTATTATTATAGTATCTGAGGTTTAAATTAAATCTACTCTATATATTGCAATATATAGTAAAAAAATTAAGCCGTTTGCTTATGAAACTTTTACTCGTCATCAGTCTACTCAAAAAGACATTTAGCTCTATGAGCAATAAATGATGAGAAACTTTGTGCGCTATAGTCACAGCAGTCACAAAGGTATTTTTTGTTATTATCTTTTGAGTGAGAATTATGCGAATACATTTGTTCACAAATACAAGCACCAATAATTATTATTAAAAATAAAAGTGAAAATACTTTCTTGAGACATACTCAATACCCGTCCAAAACGCTGCTGTTTTTATATTTGGTGCGTGCCTTAATGGATCTTTGTGTAAATTTGTCAGATTTTGTGGGTGGAGAAAAAGTGAAAATAAAGATACGATTGTAATCATTAGCCTTTGGGAGTGTTGTATTTGTTAAAGAAATGGATAATGCTTAGCATCCAACATGCCAAATTACAACATCCATCAAAATGCATGTAAAACTTGCTATCCTGTCAGTTGCCAAAAAAAAAAGAAAAAGGTAAAATATCAGTTAAAAATAGAAAAGAAGCAAAGCAAGTTTTAAAAAAAGAAGTAACCAACTAAGAAAGCTACCAGGGCCACAATTGCCACCGACTGCATGGACAGACCATCAATAGTATCAGACAGAGGCTGTACTGACACGGGTCTGCCAGCCTTTGAGGCACCAATCTTTTCAAGCTGTGCTTTATACTCGCTCAGTTGCCGCCTCAAGTCCTGAACAACCGCATTGGCATTATCCAGCTCATCCTTCAGTGTCTGGCTATCCGATGGCAAAGCAGAGCTGCTCGGATGGTAATCATCGACAAAGGAGGTTGTATCATTCGGGGATGGCGCAGTTGATGAATCAGGGAACAGGCGGTTAGACGCAGTTTGTGGTCTACTCCCGTCCGCCGCCTGCACTGACAGTCTTCTGGGAACATCCTTCACGGTCGACTCTGGAGACCCATCCACAGACGACTCGTTGTAGCTGTCGACTGAATTAGCCAATGGAGATGGACCAGGAAGCGTACGACTGGTCGGCGAAACACGCTGTTGTTGTTGCTGCTGCTGCTGCTGCTGTGCAGGGGCTGCGTTGCCAAGAGCACCAGTCGCAGCAGAGGATTTCTCGTCAATCGAATGAGACACATCTGTGACAGTGGGTTCTTCTGTAGGTTTAGGAAGCACATAGCGTACGCGCAGTCTCTTTTCACTGATAGCTGACTTTGCTTCACGCTCTACCATAGCCCAGAGCTCGGTCGTTGGCATGGAATCCATCTCTGGCGAAATCTGAATGCTCTGGACCAAAAACTTGTCGCGACATTTAATATCTCCACTAATCTCCTCCTTTATCGGCTGAAGCGTAACTAAAATGCGCTGAAACCAAGATAACATAGAAAATACACACATGTTAATACAATTAGTTGACTTTCAAACTCCCTCTGTTATAACACAGTTCACCTCGACTAAAACACACTAAGCCCATAAAATGGAAAAATGACAAGGCAGAGAATGATAATTAAACACCCGTTAAATAAATAACCCACATCTCACCCGTTGCCCTGGTAAAGAAAAATGCGAGTGATGGAAAGCAAATAAAACTTACTTTGGATTTTGATAGAGTCTCCAGACTCTATGCGACCTGCATTGGGACGCACGCAGTACTTCTTAGGAGCGGTAGTTTTAACCTTGAATGCCACCGGTCCATTATTCTTGTTTGTCAAGAGTAGAGTCGTATTTGTCAGCCTTTGAAACGGTCCTATATAATGATAAACAAAATAAAAAGAAAGTGCATTGTGTACATTTAGATTAGGTTTTCTCTACGTGTGTGTGTAATTAGGCTACACCGACAACTTTAGCAGTGTCGAACCCCTTTTTCAATGCTATAATAACATATATAAAAGGAAAAAAATATTCTTGGCAGACTTACCATGAAACGGTAGAGCGTCACCAGGCTCATATACCAGTGCCATTTCTGTAACTTGTTTGAGATTGGTGTTTGCTTTTTTACTGTTAGAGAAGGGAAAAGAATGCCACGGACAACTTTTCACGTACAAATTCCAAAAAGAAAAAAAGAAAAAAAAAAAAAGTCAGAGAAGATTATAAAAGCTGATGTAACAAAAGAAAAAGAGGCAGTGAGAGGAGCTACGCGCCTCTATCCCCTTTAATGAAGGGCAGAGGCAATACAACTTTGAAAATAGCATGCAGGTGACACAGACCGAGCCGAGCCACTAATTGAGCTGATAGAATAAAGTAGACTCGACCCACATTCGGTTTCACCAGCGGGTTGAGAAGGGAGCTGTGGAAAAGGAAGCCTGTTGTCTGGGCCTGGTTCGCGGTGGTTGAAAAAAAATAAAAATAAAGCTCTTGGCGCGGTTTTTGGGTGGATGGGTGGGGGGGGGACTACAATAAATCCCGCACAAGCTCACATCAACCTTGCTTTCATAGAAAATGCAAATGAAGGGAGAGGGAAGTATGATTTTCCGTTTGAGCCGTATTTTTCTCTCTCTTCTTTCTAGTCTTCAAAAAAAAAAAAAATATTCTGTTACTAATTCCAGGTGAAATCGCTAAATAAAAAAAATAGTACCTTGGTAGCATTTTTTATTCTTTTTTTTCGATCACTTGCGCACTTTGACATTTGCATATAGAGGAAATAAGGTGAGTTTATAAAAACGACAGTAGTACATATGGCGAGTTCCTGAAACTCTAAGAGGTAACAGGTGATACGTCTAGATACTGCAGCATACGGGCAATTGAACCATGCTGATAAGTACGCCACTATGATCTGCAGATACGGTGGGTTTATGTTTGATGAAACAGGACGGGTTGGAACTTTTTTTTTAAAAAAAAAAAAAGAGCGACATTTTTTTTTCTATTTACATCCTTTTTTTTTTTTGTGTGTGTGGGCTTTATCTATAAATAGGCATCGACGAGTGGAAAAAATACGGATAAAGGGCCTCGGGACTGCTGGAACAGCTCCATTATTGAAAGTAGAGAAATGTCAAGACCACAACCGATCAAGCGCAAGGCAGTTATAATCGGTGATGGAGGATGTGGCAAAACATGTCTTTTGCATGTATATCGGGAGGGACAGTTTCCACCAGATGACCAGTACATACCGACGATATTTGAGGAATGGGTTTCAGAGGTGCCAATGGGCGGACATCTTGTGGAACTGGCGCTGTGGGATACTGCAGGACAAGAAGATTATGATAATGTGCGGTATCCATGCTACAGTGGAGCAAGCGTGGTAATTATATGTTTCTCAGTAGACTCGCCAGACTCGCTTGAAAACGTCAGGGAAAAGTGGATTGGAGAAGTACTAGAGTATGCAAGTGGTGTTCCAACACTTCTGGTTGGACTTAAAGAGGATTTGAGAAGGGATCCAGAAATTATTGAACAACTTGGCAGAGATAATCAACTACCGACTACCAGAGAGGATGCGTTAAGAGTTGCTGGTGACATTGGTGCACACATGTATTTGGAATGTTCAGCAAAAGAAAATAAGGGTGTTAAAGAAATCTTCACTGCTGCAATTAATCTGACGATGAAACCACAGAATAATTCATACAAGTATGCAGACGATAAGGATGGCTGTTGCGTTATATTGTGAGCCTTCATCATTTTTTTCTTCTTCTTTATTTGCTTTTTCTTAGCTTTTATTCCTTACACCTTTCATCCATTTATGTACTGTTTACTTTGCAAAGAGGTTGGTGTACTACAAAAGTATTAGCGTTGGCGTATAATTATTTTGGCAAAAGTTGGTATAGCGGCTTTGCGCCATTCGGGCAGTGCATTTGCGTTGTGTGTGGGGGGGGGGTGTTGTTTGTGCACGGTCGGAGAAGTCATTGGCAGTGTGGTTTTGCGTTGGTGTTGGCAGTGAAAAAGAATGAAACGGTAAAAAAAAACATTGCGTATTAGTAGCAGTTGTTCATTAATAAATAAATACATCCACAACATATCCATTTAATTCACAAGTACTCGCGCTTTAGCAGCACAACATAGAAAAACTTACCTCGAAAGTATTGTGTTCAGCCAGAGCTTTTTTTTTTTTTGCAATGTCCAACATATAAAGATTTTTTATTCATGTGGACTGTTGTTCTGGTACCTGCTATTGGAATGACATCTATCTTCAAACATGTCAACATCTGGCAAGGAGTGCATAGTTTGCATAAATGTGGGTGTGTGTTGTTATTGTATTGCTAGTATTTTTTATAGAAATCATATAGAAACTATATCAACTATCTACTTTTATTTAAAGAGAATTATGTAGTAAATGTTTATTATGTGATACTTGGTTTGTGTTTGTTGGGTGTCTTGTCCTGTAGATGCATATGCCGTCTTTTGCTGGCTGTGTATTGAAACGAGAGAAGAATATGGACTAGTTAAAGAGTATTGCCTGCCAATTGAATCAAATGAAAGCAAGCATCGCAGATGTTGATGCTCCATGTGCTGTCACTGCTGGTGCTGTTGACTGCAATTGCTACCCATGTCGCAGGACATGTGTAGTTGCCACTGGCTGTTTCCTACTCCACTGCCAACACCAATGCCAACCACACTGTCAACGATTTCTCCGACCATGCGCAAACAACACCTTTACCTGCAACACAAACGCACCGCCTGAATGGCGCAAACCCGCTGCTATACCAACTCCTGCCAAAATAACTTTTCTTAACGCTAATACTTTTGTAGTAGTAACACAGTATGTGTGGTTGCTTGATCAAGGATTTATGATCAGGATTATCTTTCCTGCCTCTAGCAGTTAAATAGACCTGATCATCTGTAGTTTCATGTATAAGGTTTCCTTGCTTTTCTTTTATTTAGTTGAATCTATCTTCTAGGAAAGTGACTAACTTGCTAGTTTCAAGTCTTATGTAGCAAAGAAACCTTGTCATCCACAGTGACCACAGCTACTATAAAATCAGTGCCTTGGGGGGAGGGGAGAAGAAGGCTTATAAAGAAGGGGGGGGGAGGCGTTGCATGAGGGGGAAAGTGGGGCTGAGTTTGGAGAGCTCTGCTGATGTCTGAAAGTTGAACCACAAACAAGCCAGACAAAAATAACACCCCACCCATCAGCATCTTTCTTCTTCACTTGTTACACTTTATTTCTTTACTTTCTAAACAATACGTGTATTTCAAGCTCTCATTTTTTTTTATTTTGCGCTAAATAGAAACAAGTAAAAATAAATAAATAACGCAATTGGTTAAAAAAAAAAATACCTCTTTTACTTTAGAGGTTAATATAGAAAGTAGGGAAAAAAAGTTTGGGGAGGGGTTAAAAGAAGCAGAACTTTTCCTATGAGTAACGACAGACAACAAAGGACAGCGACTATAGTGGCGGGAACAGTTCCATCAGAAGCAATAGGTGGAATAACAAAGCGTAAGGCTGTTGTAATAGGAGATGGAGCATGTGGTAAGACATGTTTATTACATGTATTTCGAGAAGGACGGTTTCCACCAGACAAACGATACATACCAACTATATTCGATACATGGGTAGCGGATATGGAAGTGGATGGACATCCAATAGAACTATCATTATGGGATACAGCTGGACAGGAGGACTTTGATAGACTGAGGTTTCTCTGTTATCCTGGTGCCAATGTTGTAATACTGTGTTATTCGGTGGATCAGCCAGATTCACTGGTGAATGTTTATGAAAAATGGCATTTGGAAGTAGAACAGAATGCACCGCATGTACCGGTTATATTAGTTGCTTTAAAATTGGATCTTAGAGATGATCCGGAAGTTGCAAGAGAATTGGCAGAGTATGGAGAACATACAGTCACTTATTCTGAGGGTGAAAAGATGGCAAGAAGAATTGGAGCTGTTACTTATATTGAGTGCTCATCTATTTTGAATATTAATGTTCGTCAGGTATTTGAAATTGCAGCTAGACGTGCAATAGGTGCAGATCACAAAGATGGAAAGGAACGATCCCGTCCGAAATGCTGTGTCATCCTGTAACATCAATAACAATAGTTTTTGTTTTGTTTAGCTTTTTAAGAAAATTAAACAGTGCGAATAAAAATTTCCCCCACATTAAAATAAATGTTGCTTGGTGAAAAACTCACTTTCATTTTGCACCATATCTAAATCCTTGCCGGTTTCTTTTTGGGTGGATTTTCTATAGTCACGTACACGGTCATTTTGTTGTGACGATCATCGTCTCCGTGTTATGCAGTATTAGAATGTTGTTTCTCACTCGCACAATAAAGCATTGGCACCAGACACGCCCAGAAAACAAACATTTTTTTCCTTATTTCCTTTTTTTCTCCTTTACCTTTTTTTTTTTCGGGTATTTCATTGCTTGTTTTTTTTTTACATATAATTTTTTTTTTTTTACTGTTTTTTTTATTGTTTTTTAAAAAAAAAGACAAAGTGGGTGTGAGGCTTATATAAACACAAAATAAAAAAAAAACAAGAATACTAACAATGGAAGAGACAGCACTTCGAGTAGAGCGCAAAATTGTTGTAGTAGGCGATGGAGCATGTGGAAAGACTTGTTTATTACGAACCTTTCATGATGGACGTTTTCCTGAAGACCAGCAATATATTCCAACAGTTTTTGATGTGTGTATCAAAGAAGTTCAATACTGTGGTGGTACAGTAGAATTAGGTCTCTGGGATACTGCAGGTCAGGAGGATTATGACCGATTACGTATTATGGCATATCCTGACGCAGATATTGTTCTAATATGCTTTTCCGTAGATGTTGTAGATAGTCTGGGTAATGTAATTGAGAAATGGTTACCGGAAGTCAAAGAAATGGCACCAAATGCTCAGACAATGTTAGTAGCACTGAAGATTGATCTAAGAACGGACTCTGAAGCGATTGATCACATTCGACGAATCTACCAGAGAGATCCGTTATCATACGAAGACGGAAAACGTGTCTCTCAGGCACTGAATATGCCATACATCGAATGCTCTGCTAAGAAAAACCAACACGTTGGCGATGTCTTCTCCCAAGCTCTCTCAATGATTGTGAACACGAACGAATTTACCACAGAAAAATCTAGTAGCTGTTGCGCAATTCTTTGAAACTTTTCTTTTCTGATTAATCCTTTATTATGATACCAATGTTAACTTGATTAAATTTTTTAATAGTAACAACCACCTCCAGTGGGCCTTGTCCCACGGTAAAGCGAAGTGTGGAGAAAAGCTCAGGTACTACTGCTACATCTCTTAAAGGGAAGGGTGATACAACACAAAGCTCCCTCGAACAAGTAAAGGGGGTTATTTTTTTTTGCCCAAGATTCAATACACGTGGAAGGGGGATAAAAATAAAATCATTAATGGCATGGCCCCTTCCAAAATGTACCTTCTCTACTTTTCGCACCCTTCTTATTTTCTTTTATATTACGTCCACTTTACTAAATTTGTATTTTTCACGAACCTTTTCTTTTTGAAGTCCAACGCCTTCCTTTAAACGCGAGCAACAACACGACAGACAGAAGTATGCAGGCAGTATTTCGACTGATCCTCGAAGGGTTGGCAATGTTTGCTGGATCATGGGTTGCAGGATGTGTTCCCTTGTATGTGCGCATGGATCAAAGAAAGTTCAGCATTCTAGCGTTATTTGGGGCTGGACTTTTAATTGGTGCAGCGCTGGCTGTCATCCTACCAGAAGGTGTGGAGACTCTCTCAAAGTCAATGCTGACAAAACAACAGAAAAAGGATACTGACGAGCTAGTAGAGTCAATGAACTCAACTATTGGATGGTCTTTGGTAGCTGGCTTTTGTACTATGCTTCTTATTGACAATATTTTCCCTTCCGCTCATCCTGATCACGATCGGCAGCGCACGGATGCCCCCGAACGTGGCATTCAACAGCAGGTTAATAACGACCCTGCGTGTCTGGAAGAGATTCAAATGTCACCGCAGGGTCAACACATTGATGGCAGGACAGAGTCGGAGTCTACATTGCATACCTCACACGACCACTTTACACAGCAGCAACTGGATCGTCAATATCAGCAGAATCAACAACGTCAGCATTCGGCAGACGACTCGCTGTCGTCGTTTCCCATGACGATGGTGAACACACATGAGCCAGAAGTCCCAGAAAATGGTATCTGGGATTTTCAGGCTCACAAGCAGCAGCCTCGGTGGCGGCGTATTCTCGTTCAGCTATGTATGGCACTGTCACCGCATCGTCTGCCTTCGACGCTAATCGGCATTCTGGTGCACTCATGCGCTGATGGGCTGGCACTAGGAGCAGCTGTTGCAGCATCAGCTGCACAGACAGACGCCGATAGTAACGAACACTCATCTTCGCTTGAAATTATTGTGTTCCTAGCGCTACTTCTTCACAAGGCACCGGCAGCATTTGGTCTGATTACCACACTAAAGCAACAGGGCTTTGCTAAATACAAACTGGGAATTTGGCTGACTGTCTTTGCTGCGTCTGCTCCACTGGCAGCGCTGGTTACTTTTGCAGTGTTCTTGTTGGTTAATCCATCGTCGGACCAGCAAGAACTGCGTCGTGGAACTGATGAGCCGATTGTACAACCATGGACGGGTATTGTGATGTTGTATTCAGCTGGCACATTCCTATATGTGGCCATGGCTCATACACTTACAGAGGCTGTTCATCATGCAAAAACTCTGAGAGCCCATGCCAAACAGAACCAGAATAATTCTAGGTCAGATAATATCAGTGCTAACACATCTTTGGGGTTACTTAATATTGCCGTACTGTTGTTGGGTGTCATTCTTCCACCTCTTGTATCTAAGGATCATGATGAATGATTATACATGCCTATAAAAAAAAATACTCCTCGCCTTTTATTTTACATCCTTTATTCGGTTTGTGCTTTAGAGTAGGTGAACTACTAGATGTGTTTATTATAAATCACGATGCACATAAACAGAAAGCTCTAGATATTACTGGAAAGAAAATTTATGACTGCTACCGCTGATTCTTATATGTCGAATTAAGCCGCCATTGGAAATTGCTGTTTTCATATGTGGTGTGTCCCTCTCTGTCGTCATACGTATCCTGTCTCGCACTATCGCCGTAGTTATCCCGTCTTACGGCACCACTGTAGTTATCCCGTTTCGGATAATCATCGTATGTATCCCGTTTCGGACCATCATCGTATGTATCCCGTTTCGGACCATCACCGTATGTATTCTGTCTCGCGCCATCACCATATGTATCTCGTCTCGTGCCATCACCGTATGTATCCCGTCTCGCGTCATCACCGTATGTATCTCGTCTTGTGCCATCTTCAAAGGTGTCGCGTCTTGTGCCACGGTTATAAGCACCATGCATTGGATGATCATTATAAGTAGCGCGTCTTGCCTCACTATTATATGTATTGCGCATTGGATTACCACCATAGCCACTATGCCTCGTGCTGTAATGATTGATAATCTCTTCAGTTGGAGACCTATCATATGTGTAATCGACAGTGGGTCGTAATCCACGAGGAAGTTGATCCATACTTTCCCGGTTCCATCCATTTTGCCTCCGGGCTGCGTGTTTTTTGCGTCTAATCAAGAACCATGCAATAACTGCTCCGACTAATGCAATTCCTCCAATAGCAAGCATTGCAATCACTACAATCTTGTTTGTGTTGGATTCTTTGCTTGCTTCATTACTTGTTTCAGCGGATTTGTCGTCCTCATCCACGGAATCTTCGCTGCTTACGTCATCTGTTTCTGCATCTTCATTTACTGTTTTGCTGTGGTTATTTTCGACAGATTCGGTGTTCGTTCTTTTGGTGCTGCTGCTTGTATCGTCGAGAAATACGCCGTCGGCATCATCTTCCTTTGCATTCTCTTCGGTTGGTTTATCTTCTTGCTTGTCGCTCTTGATAGTATCAGTGGGCAGCGGTATTTCATCCGTGTTGGGAGCTGTTGCCAGAGGCGCGTTCTTCTCATCGATAGACTCGTCTGTCTGTGGAGTACTAACATCTGGTGCAGCTGAGTTCTGCGAGTAGCTGTCGCCGCTAAACACTTTTATACCTTCAATATTGTTTTTGGCGACGTTCTTCATGCTATACGATATGCTCGGTGCAAATTTGAACTCTGAGTCTTTGGCAAATGTCCCCACAGGCCGGCCCAAAACATCTGCCACCCAGCCAATATAGTTACGTAAAAGCGTGTAGTAGTGGAGTTTTCTATCTTTGGAACACATACTATTGCCATAAACTGCTGAGTGCGAGTATAATGCAACCATGTTCACGTCACTCGGCTGTACCGCTGCAAATACTAAGCCATAGGGGACTTTGCATTCACTATTTTGTATGGACAGAGTTGCTGCATAGTTGCACAGAAAGTCATCTGTATTAGCACTGTATATCTTGGATGCTTTTTGACAATAATCTGGAGTTTCAGTGCTAGAGTAAGCTAGTATGTTATTCCAAGTCATCGAAGACACATCTGAAAGCGACCGCCGAATAAAAAACTCATTGTTCCATTCTTTGGGATTGGTAGCAATAGAGTTTTTCCAGCTAGAATTGTCATTAGTGTTGAATTGAACCACAGCAAGGTTATTGATATAGGTATCTGAATTGTACTTTGGATGCACATTAACTGAAGATATTGTATAACGGTTGGAGGTTGTACTGCCGCTTTGACCTTTTATAACAATTTCGTATTTTACGCTTGTATCGACCGCTTTGTCGCTTCCATACTTTAGACAGCTAGCGGCTACAAGACCAGCACGGCTGTCAAGCACTACTGATTCACATGACGTCTGCTTTCCGTCCACTAGCAGTACTGCCCCTTGGAAACGTGCGACGTCACCTATCTGCACATTCCGCGTGTAAAGTCCTGAGATGCTGCTGGTATCCGGTCTCCGAAGTGCAAAACATGTGGTCAGTACTGTTGCATAGCAGCAGATCCAAAGCATACCCTTCGCCATATCAGCGGGGATAGCCTATTTATTTTAGAGGTGGCGACAGGTAAAAGCGCGACTTTATTTTAAAAAGTTTAAATGCAAATAACAAAAAAAATATGAGGAATGTGATGAGAGAAGAAAATGGTCTATAATTTTTTTTGTATTGGTGAAGAATTACCTTGCTCACAGCAACAGCTGTTGCGTTTGAATGCTTAGCATCCTCCTTCATAGCAAAGAAAAGTATTTTTTTTACAAAAAGAAATAGCTGACCACCAAGTAGCATAAGAGTTTTGTTTTTCTTTTAATGGTATTGCAAGCAGTTTAAAGACATCTCTTATTTAATGAGACATTGCTGATGTCATTTAAATAAGCTTTCTTTGGATATTCTCTTTATTTGTTCAGACTTTAAGCAGATTTTTTAAACTGTTATAAGGCTTTATTAGTTTACCTTTAAAAGGCTATCAAATAATTGAGTATAAATGAAAGCTAACAGGAAAACAAAGAAAATCGTAATCTTTGTACAGAATTTAAAAAATAAAAAAACACAAAAAAATTGCCAAGGGACGTTTTTTCTCAAAGACAATTACTTCCTTTTAATGTCTAATTTTATTTCTCTTTGTTAAGACGAGCCAAGAAATTATACTTATTTCCTCCATAGAGGTGAGCGCATTAGTGCGTAATTTAATTTGTGTGCGAGTGTGTGGATATGGTTGCTGATGATATACAGGTCTATTGATGTGAGATGAGGAGAGGCAGAAAATTGGCTATGCCAGGGAATTTAGAAGGGTGATGCAGAGAGGCGGAAAAGAACCTCATCTTCCTTGGCATATTGCGTTTTGCTGTATGTGGTTGACAGTGGTGTGTTTACGGCGGTATCTTCCAGATCATCCGACATGTTGTCGTCGTAAAACCTTCCTCCTTTTTGTATCATACGTCGCCAGCTAAACATTACAATACCCACAAGCAGTAAAATTGTTACAGAAGTAACCACAACTACAATGGCGACAATCTTCCCAGTGTTTCCTTCCATGGTAACAGGACCGACCGTTTTTCCCTGATTAATTGCTAAAGCAATAGCTCTGACCTCTGCACAACCTCTTTCACCAAGCACATTGCAATCAATAGTAAGCCTGCTAGTAGTATCTGCAAAAGCCAACACAAATAATGTAAATAGAACTATGCACAGGCGCGCGCCGGCGCTATGCATTGTTCGAATAAATTCACTTTGTCAAAAATAACACCTGCAAAATGTGTTAATAAGCTCACAGTGCGATACGCAGACCAAACTTGCTTTGTGTAGGTTGAAACAAAACTATTAAAATAGAGGCAGTAGTAAAAATATATATATATTAAGCTTAACCACCGAAATAACAAGAATAAAAGAAAGAAAAGCTAACATCAATTGCTTTTCAGAAAACTGCACGGTTAAGCTGTAAGCAAGAAGGCATGATACACAAAAGACAGCAGCCCAGCCTTTTGTCTACTACTGGAGTCTGTTCTGACATACACTCTTACCAGTGGATCAGTTGATCTAAAGCCTAAAAGAATATATTTCTTTTATGTTTTATTTACCTGATTGTTGTCTTTTTTATAAGGCGCATGGCGTTTTGTAGTTCTCCTTTTAGCTCTTGTTTGCCTGGAGGATCACTTGATGCTAGTTTTAAAAGAAAATCATATGCTTTTATTCTATTTTTATGCACTAAAGCTTTGTAACTGAAGAGGCTTTGGTGCTTGCAATTTTCTCGGTGTATGCTTGGAATAGGTTACTATAGTATAATATTCCAAACCGGGTTAGAACAGGTATTTTCACTTTAAGAGCGTATTTAATACATCTACTAGCCAAAGCGTAACATGCTAGGGTCATTGGTTTATGTAGGGAAAAAGGCAGCTGTATTTTTTAATTTAAATTGGGCTGTGCAAATTTTTATTGCCATTGTCGCATACTATAATTTGATGCGTAAAAGCAAATTATTTCTATGTGATACTTTAACTAGTATTTCCATTTGAATCTTAATAACAACATTTTATGTTTGTTTAAAGTAAAAAAAGCATGTTGTGGACTTCTAGGAAAACAAACAGAACTTAGAATAGCCATAAATCATATTCGCTTATATTCCATACCACAAACAACATACTATGTAAGCACATTCTATAAATAGTGGATTTCTGTTTAAATACAAGTAACTAGTACAATTTCTTAATGGTTTTAATATAGAGCCTAAATTAGCTTTCTGCATTTTCAATTAAAAAATAACAACCTAATATTGTTAGAACTGTTGAGAGATGCTGCTGCAATAATTACCCGTGTATACTTACTACATTAACAAGACAGCTTATTAGCACTTGAAAAGCGAAAGAAAATGAACAACATTTATGGCTTACAGAATAAAGTACGTGAAGTATCTAGAACCACTAAGCATATCAATGATCTTATATTTTTCAAGCAGGAAGGGATTATCAATTCAGAGTTTATCTGTTATAGAACCCTCCACTTTATATACAAAAAGTGTTTTAACCCATGCTACATTACGACCTTGCTGCTTGTGCAGCTTTTGCTTATTTTTTTTCCAATCCATATATTAAACTTGGGCATTGAAACTGCGATTGTGATGCTGTTTTAAATTCCCAGTGTATGTTTTTCAGCTTGCACATGTGCAAAAAACTTCTAGTGCGTCTCCAGCACTGGAATGTTTTAACTTGTGTTGATCAGCTTCATCAATATGGCACGTGCTTTAGAAAAAACAGCAAGCTGCCCATGTCACAAACTTTGTAACAATAACTTTCTGGGGGAATAATTATCGCTACTTTGAAGAGGAAACAAGTGTAGATTTCTAAAGAGCATTGCCTATTTTGTGTACTTGTATTAATGGCTGTATTAAAAACAGCTATATGTCACTTGGGGTGAATTAGAATACGTTTACTATTAAGAATTAACAAGGAAAACAAAAAAATCGCTACATTGGCATTTTGCTTGTTCGAGTGGAAATTGCGCCAAATTCATGTTCGATATATGCCGGCGGACAACTTGCACGTATGCTTTCTATGCGGTTTTCAATAGTGGTACGCGTGGAGCCAAGTTCACCAATATTATCAATAATTCTGATGCAGTCAATGTTGCTTGTCTCGTTTTTCGGGTCCCAATTTCGGAAATTCCTGCGCTTCTTCCACCACTTGTATGCAAAGAACAAACAGACAAGGATGATAATTGTCGCAATAGGGACAATGGTTGAGATGGCAATAATCGCTCCGCGGCTTATTCCACCATATCCGCTTTTGCCGCTATCATCGCTGCTTGATGAGGAATCTGAACCATTTTTCATATCGTCTTTAATGTTGGCGTTTTCGGTGTCGTCTGTTTTACCATCATTTATAGACTTATCAGAATCAGAGTTGTTATTGCCACTCTCTGTTGGATTTTCAGATACATTTAAATTGTCTGAGGCATCAGGGTTGTCATCATTCTTGTTGTTCTCATTATCCTCGTCGTCTTTGTCAGAAGATAAAGCGGAGTTAGCTCCCATGTCCGTGTTGTCGTCTGTGTTGGAGTTATTTTCAGTCGGCAGTGTGGTTGTGGTGCCACTGCCATTTGCAAAATTGTTGTTGTTGCTTGAGCTACCACTCGGGCCTTTATATTCTTTTGCACTAGGATACAGATCGCCAGAAACAGTGGTAACACCGAATACTGCCGGTGCTAGATCGTTGTCCATGTTAAACGAGGAGCTCCCTTTATAGCTATAGGAAGAGTCGGCTGCATATGTATAGACTTTGCGGCCGGTCATCTTGGAAGCCCAGTCAACATAAGGCTGCAGCATAGTGTAATAGTGATACTGGTTTCCTGTGCTGCCGCACAACTCGCTGCCATCGTATATCGAGCTGTGACTATATATGGCGGCAACAGCAACCGTATCGGATTGATATGCGCCCCATACTGCGCCATATGGCGTCTGGCAATTGCCGTTGGTTATCGATGTTGTGGTCTGTGCAATACATAAAAACCAGTCCTTGTTAGAGCTGTACAGATTGCTCGCGGACGAACAACCGCTAATAGCATCTGAGCCTGATAGTGTGAGAACGGCCGGCGTACTCCACAATGCGTCACTAACGCTAGACATGGTGCGTCTTGTGTAAAATGTGCTGTCCCATCCTGTGCGGTCTTGCCCAATATCCTGATGCCACGAGATCTCTTTGGGATTTCCCCAGTGTAGAACGGCAATGTTGTTGGCATATGTCGATGGGTTGTAATTTGGATGGACATCGACCATGGTCACCGAATTAACTTTAGACTCATCGTTCCCGATGCCATTGATGGCTACGCGATAATCGATGCCGTTGTCTACGTTGCCATTAGATTTGTAAGTGAGACAACTGGCGGCAACAAATCCTGCGCTGCTGTCAATCAGTGCCATTTCGCATGATGTTTGAGTATTTGCGACAACAAATAGTGCCCCACGATAATCAGATAAGCTATTAGAGCTTATATCACGCTGTGACAGGTTTTGTGGAAGCCCTGCTACTGACCAAACAATTTTCAGGGACAAGGCTATAGTTGCTAACATTTTGATTGCCGACAACATGTTTTGTGGAGAATAAGGATATGTATCTAATAGTTGTGATAAAGATAAAGCCAGATGGAGAGGTGTAATTCAAAGTAAAGGCGATGTCGTGTGACTTCAGAAATATAACAAGATATGGATTTAAGTTTCGGTTATGTCAAGTGCAAATGCTGTGGTTGGTGCATATGTTGGAATCAACTGTAGCAATCGGCAAGTTAATGCCCTATTTTTGAAATATGTTTTTAATAATCTAGAGATGAAGTATTGCAAATATATAAAAAAACGGGAGACAAGGTTGAACAACAAAAAAAATATAACATCTCAGTCAGAAATTAAACAAGAGAAAACCAAGGCAAGAAAAGACGGCAGGTGAAGGAGTTGATAGAACTTTAATTTGTGCAGCCAGGCAAGGTAGCCAGCAACCATGCAACAGAAAAGCCCAAAGGATTGTCGCAGGTGATGATGGTTGCTGAAGCAGTCTCGGAGATCTTCCCCGGTCTTCCCTTTTGGCTTATTATTCTAAAAAGCTGTTTTTCCAGGACACTTACATGCGATGTTCAGCGAATAGCAACCTCAGAAAGAAAGCAAAAAGAAGCGCAAATGCAGTACCTCTTTTAACGAATATCCCCTTTTTTCACTTGACGTTGGAAACCTTGGCAACAGTTGCCATAGCTTTTTTCACAAAAGAGCCCTTTTAGGTTCTCCAGAATTTTTGCTATATTTTGTGCACCTTTGTACTTCTTCCTTTAAGACGAGCATATTGACCTTGCTTTGAAGCTGACAAGTGGTGTTATGATAATGATCTACACTGAAAGGTATCTTTTCGCTTGCCTCTGGGAATAGTTTTCATAACCCAAAGAATGGCACAAAGAAGCGTTTATACCAGTCTGACAAGTTCTACACGTCAAACATTTGACCAAAAACACTTTTATTGCAGGTAACCATGACAACCCTACTAAGAATGATTGGTGTTGTGTGATTGTCGCTTTTTTTTTGCACAGAAAGTCATGAATGTTGCTTTAGAATATCGGCACATGATTTTCATAACTAGCTATCCTTGGAGGTTCGTGTATGGGGCAGAAATCCGTCTAAAAATAGAGCAGCAATAAGTACCAAAACAGCTGAGGATAATTTACATGAGGTTGTCGCCTGTTTTGTTCTTCTGCATATTCAGCATTATTATTGGAACTTGTTATATTGAACTCTACAAGCAACAGAGCCCGATAAATTGTGACGATCATTAATGCAAAGGTAGATGTTATGCAATGAAGAATTATAATATATTACCATTAATCAATCAAGGATGTTAAATAAAAGGTACATGTAGTATGATTTTAATCTGCCACTTAAACAAGCTGATATCAACATGTGGAGCTCAGCTGTATCTACTTTAATAGATGCGCAGTAACCAGTGCTTGAAGAAGAAGCAAGCCATTTTTTCTACCGCGTGATTCAAAACAGCTGCGTATCCGAGTTCCCATGAAAGACAGAAAGCACTCTACATACTTTCTTTCTAAAAAAAAACCCGTGTCGGGTATAACGACACAAGAATTCTCCGTCAATTCCTTTTTTCTCCGATCTATAGTGGCAAACCATTTCTTTTCTTTTGCACAGCATTTTTTTCTTTTTGAAAACTATAGTGGTATACTTTGGATTTTTATAATATTTTTATTGACAGAAAAATCGCTTTAGACGATGGAACAAGGAAAAGAGCAGCAGCAGCAGATCCGCATAGTTGTCGAACCTTGTAAAGGTATGGATACAGAGCTAGCGCTTAGCAAAGCTGATGAGGACAGGCTTGTAGCTGCCGCATCGGAAATGCTGAGCCTTACCAGTAGCAGGAAGTACATGAGGCAAGCTGTTGTACCTAATAGGGCCTATTACTGTAGTCAGTGCTTGTCTACATTCAGTGAAGAATCAGTGTATCACTATCACAGCAGCCGCTGTCGCTCCAGTCGCCCTGCATTTGCGTGACAATACAACCAATTTTTATGTATAGGCTTGTAGGTACCGCTGTAGCCAGCTTTACACTGACACCACCATGTCATTTGCATTTTTAGTTATTTTTTAATTGTCTGTCACAGCCAACGTTACTTTTGATTAGCAAAAAACTTGCTGATTTGTAGTAGCGCGACAATAAACATAATATCAAAAAAGTACATCAAAAAGTGGTATGTGGATAAAATCATCTTGGGCATTTACCAAAGATACATGCAAAACCGGCAACCAACACTTGCTGCGGCTGATATGCAAGAGCCTTCCAACCTTGACAGAATGTGTAGTTGATATGCCAGATCAGCCATTATAAACACATATACGATCTTTATTCCGCTCTATTTTATTCATACTTATACCATTTTTGTTGTGCAGACACGACAACCACTAGTTGAGTAAGGCAGATCTGTAGCCCTATCGAGAATATGAGCAATCGATATTGTTTGGACATACTGCTCTATTCATGCATATGCACATGTTCACGGGAAGGCGGATTTTGCCACCTACATTGCCAATTGTAATTACCTGTCAAACAAGACCTCAAATATAGAATTACGTCTTGTTTTGCATTGCCAATCGCACTTGTAGATGTTGTCTAAAATGTATTGGAATGTTGATGAGCAGATAAAGCATGCACATACTTGCCGTCTGCATACATTTTTTGCAAATATGATATGCATGTAACGGCTATTTCGGCAAACAGTCGGCAGCAACAAAAAAAGTACAAAAAATAAAGCGGACATGTATCCTGGTATGTGAATTTTTTTATTGCAAATGCATATCGGAGAAGGAAAAAGGTGGGAAGCAGCAACATTGACACGGAAATAAAGCACAGCAAATGGCAGTATGCATATCTCGGCGGCTAAACAGCATGTGATCTTGGGCCAACAAGAGTGGTCATGCAAAATTCCAATTGAAGTGTAGCTGCAGCATGGATGGTCTGCATGCAACTAGCTGAATGTTGCTATACGTCGGTGAGATAGCTTGCTTTTCTGGAACATGCAATAGAGTAACCTAAGCACTGCTTCGCCTCTCCAAAATGGAAAGGATCTGTCGACCCAGCCAAATGCTGTGTGGCGGTGTTTCAAAATATATGCGGGCGGCGCAACATTTCGGAAATTACCGATCGGTCTTGACATACAAACAACACTTTTTTGTATATTATGTTTAGGCAGCCATGCAAAAGAACAAACACATGATTCGGAGGATCTCACACTTGGAAAGAAAGGGCAAAATGCAACACCTCTTCTTTTTTGCGTCTTTTTTCCGTTTGTATGCAAAAAAAGAGATTCACACAACAGTAAAGGACCTGCAAATTGCAGAAAAATACACGTCTGAATCTATTTTGAGAATCCGGAAAAACTACAAATTCCCCCGTCGCCACCGGGCTTTTGAAAGAGACTAATGTGTGCCCAAACAACCAGATGAAGGAAAAAAGAAAGAGAAAAAGCGCCTCCCTAATACTTGGCATAGTTCTTTTTGCTGTTTATTTACTTTCTTTGTAAGTTGTAACGCTATCATGAACCGTCTTTGAACCCTTAGGCTCTTAAATACTTCAATTGTGGACGAAACTTGCTTTAAATTTTTTCTAGTATTTATGTCTTCTCTCACCTCAAAGCCACCTTTCCGCTTATTCTCGGCTGTAAGCGGAGATAAATAACACCGTATTTCTCCCATCTTCATCGTTTCTGTTGTTGTTAACGATTCTTCACACTTTTCACTCCGTTTGTATACTCTTTGCCGCCTGTAAATTACCTTGATCTTCTCTAACCCTCCTCTCCCTAATCAACATCATAACCTTTACGATGAAATGCAAAACTTGCGAATTCGAGTGCTCGTCGGCCGACCTTTACTTTGACCATTTGCTTTTCGACGCACGCCACTACGAGCTTGCGCAGAAGCAAGCTAAGGAGGAGGAAACCCGTACCAAGGAAGTGCGCAGATCGCGGTCCATTAAACGTCGTAGTATGCTAATCTCCGCGTAACTTTGGCATTCACGAAACATCTAGTGATATTGCTTCTATTTTACTACACACGCTCACACAACACAACAACGCCCCCGTATATTTCGCTTGCATCTCCATAGTGTAAAAAAAAACCCTTTCTGCTCTTTTGTTTTAATTTTGTAATAGCAAAGTAAGTCACTGCATTTTTTTGTGTGTGTTTCTGTCGTTAGAAATTAGAACTTTTATATGATGTGCTAGTCCAGCAGATAAGTTTGTCAATATACCATTAACCATCAAACCACACACTAGGAAATAAAAGATTATATGGACTGAAAGGTTATCAGATCAAGTTTATGTATTAAGATCACACTGTGGCGCAATTTCTAAAACAAAGCAACAACAGCCTCGAGAGCATCCTAAAAACTAAAAAAGGGCAATTTCTATCCAATTCTCAGAATGGAAAGAGATACAAGTACTTAGCAGGTGTCCTGCGCCGCATAGCTTGGGGGAGGTGCCAAATCCTTTGACGAGCCAAAGTCCTGAGTCCAGAAGCCGTTCACACAGGCCACGCCCATGTAGGTGGCGCTGGGATCAACAATGTTCTTGTAGTGCGGAGGATCATCGCGCCACATATTGAAAATATCCTGGGCAGTAGCTGCGGGAGCCTCAGCAATGTTCTCCGCCGCCGTCTTGAAGCTGAATCCGCCGCGCTCCAGTCTCGATCCAAGCGCACCATAGCTCGTGTCAGTGTGTGTCATTGCCTTAACCTGCGACTGGTATGTGGAGTGCTCCTTTGCTGCCTGCGTAAGCGCTGGATGAATCGAAAGCGTGTTCAGACCCACTCTCTGACGCTCCTTGTTTACAAGGCAGAGAACCTGACGCTCAATTTGGGCTTCATTGGTCGGGGGAAACAAACCGGCTGTAGGTGGGGGCGGGGCGTTGTGGTAGTCTGAAGGAGCGGGCACAAGTTGCGAGTGTACGGTCTCAAGACCATTGTTCACTGAATTGAGTACGTAATGGATAGTCTGAGTCACAGGATCCCGACGTTCCAGCCGCACAGGATATGCTTCACCCTCGTGCATCGCCGACAAAAGTACCGTGGCCGTCGCCATCACCGATCCAAATGTAAGAAGCTTCATTCTATCTCTTCCAAACCAGCGTAGAGAAGATTAAAAAAATCCAAAGGGCGAGAGGTAAAAAAAAGAGGGGTCGGAAGAAGAGGAGAACGAAGGTGTTTAGATGCTCCTAAGATCTTGGGTTAGAAGAAATGCCAAAAATATACCGTATAGAAACAAGATATGTAGATAGTCAAAAAATATCCCTTGAGATTTAGAAGCAAGGAAAAGGTAGGTCGAAATGAAAAGGATATGTGCGAAAAAAAAAAAAATGCCAGAAAGCAAGAAAGAAACAGGCTTGTATTTGCGCAAGAAGATGTGAAGGATTGAGATAGGAACCGCAACAACAAGTGGAAATTGAGCTTTAACAAGCAAAGGCTTTTTCTCGGGTTGCGGCTGATTGAAATGTGAAATGGTTTTTTTTTTAAGAAAATGCAAGATGTTGCGTAATATATGAAGATCAATAGGGATGTATACAGGAAGTAAAAAAGAAGGCTGAGGAACAGGACGCACGGAATCGGTGGGAAGGGTGAAGCAGCGGGAGACCAAGAAAAGAGTGAAGAGTATGACAGATCGACGACAAAAATATATAAACAAGTACACAAAGCACTGTCTATATATTGCAGTCTGGGAAATAAGAGGCGCATTGATTTTGTCCATTGCTCCCCTTTCGGCAAGCATCAGCCTCACACTGCCCGCTCACTACAAGACCTAGTTCATATTTCGCATAGATAAATAAATAAAAAAAAAAAAAGACTGCCTAGATGCTATGTAGTTGTCCCAGTTGAGTGATTGTTCACCAGATGTCTGGGTGGCGTCAAAGACCAAAAGACAACATGAGCTAGCTTGATGGTTGCTGTCCTAATACATTGTGTAAAAGACGCAGCCCAGGTTGGATGGACTGTGGAATATAATTGTCTATTGTTCTGCTGGTACGTACATCAGCAGAGATAGAGAAACAAAATAGGGAGAGGGGCTTTCATGTCCAGAACATTGTACTATTTTAGGATGTGGTGGAATGACAAGTAGGACACCATACTATTCTTTTGTATCCATGGTTTAATAGACCATGTCTGGGGATAGGAAACACAACAATAATGCAGACAATGTCGTTGGTATTTTGTTGGCTGCATACCTTTATGGTGGGTAAAGACAGGGGGGGAAGGGGAATGCCTTGCTACAAACTTACCTGATGATTAATAAGTCATCGGCCAGCAGTGCTAATGAAAGCCTAGCAAAAGGTAAGTTCCGTTATGCACTAGGTAAATTTTAAATAATATACTCAAAAAGTCAGGCTTCAATGAAGACTAACAAATGCATGCCAAGCGCAGACCTGGATGCTGATGCAGGGAAATAAGCGGAGGAAAGGAAAAGGAGGAAGGAGAGAGAAAGGGATAAACAAGATAGACAGACAATCCAGGGGATGTATACGCACGTATTTTGTATGTGGACCAACTTGGGACCGTTTCGCAGTAAAGGGAGACTGTCAGACTAATATCATGCATTTTCGGTTTACTTTTATTTTGGCCTTTGATAAAAAAAAAAAATAGACTTGCTCGCACTATTATTTTACTACTGCAAGGAAGCTACGACATTATGCTTAAATGAACTGCATGGGCAGTTTTCTGAAAAATATATTGTATTGTGACGACATATCCAAAATTACATATAATCGTGGGTAGAGAGTGTTTATTGGGCCGAAAATACTAGAATGCTGGTCAGTGCCATTTCTGATATACTTAGCCAGTTGCATACTTCCTAATGGATGGTGGCAATCTGTGTTTTAGCAATTTAAATCGCCCGCAGCTTGAAGCAATTAGTAGATCAAACAGCAGCTACACAGGTAGCTATCGTCCCCGGGTCACCTCGTACTCCGGCTTTTTTCCGGATCATGTTTCCGGCAACTGATATTGCCGCGCTATATGTATATGACCTTGTATAGTAAGTAAATGATGAGAATCAGGGGAATGCTTATCTAAGACTATATTTCAAAGCCACAAATCCTGTGATTCGACTAACAAAAAAAAAATAGACGGAGGGAACACATGGCCCTTTACGTTCAGCGTATAAGCACAGTACTACGCTATCTCTCAAGGTCTGTGCGACGTCATCGAAATAAGCACTTTTAGCGAAACAACAGCTATCGGAAACTAAATTATCTAAAAGAAGAAATTTGCGCGCGAATTTTTTTAGCGTATTGATATGTTTTTTTGCGCTATTACCCTCAGTCACTTGCCAAAGTAACACAAAAAAAATATTAGAAATCCCGGAATCCCGCACATACAGCTATCTATCTTTCCTGAGATAGGGCAATGAAACAAGCGAATGAGAACGCCGTGTCAGTTTTAATTCGTCGCTGAAAGACCGAGAGTCACTTGCTTATCAGGTTTATATTTTTTTTCTACCTTTGGCTTGCGCGTGAAATCAGCAACGATAGGTAGGCATGACCGAACAGAGCGATGTCCAATGGCGGTGAGTGAAATAGATACCTGGGAGGGGTTTTTCTTTTTCAGGTGCTGAAACCTTGAGCAAGCATATTTACCATTGGTCAGATTCGGGCTTCTGAAGGATGACAGTTGGATTACCATCCGCCAATTATTATCCCGCAACAGACCCGCGCCTTCTCTCAGGTTGTATATTCGGAAAAAGAATGACTGTTGTGCAGCGCATTCCTGTGACTTGGAAACCAGGGGGGAGGGGAGCCAGTAAAGCAGTTAAGATAGGACTTGTTTCATGTTTGCTAAGGGGAGTGGAAAGGCATGTGTGGTCTCGGAGAAATGGGTAGTCAGAAAAGATTTTAACGAAGGGAGGAGGTGAGTTTATAAAGCGCTTGAGGGACTGCTGAAAAACCTATAAGATTGTTTTTTTTTTGAAGATTGTGGCGGTCTTTTTTTTCTTCTCTACTTTTAGTTGCAATCCTTAAAAAAATTCTTTAACACTTGGTTTTTTTTTTTTGTCTGTTAAGGCTTGCATTTTTGTACTAAAGTCAACTTTAACTGTCATATTTTGAACGGAGCAATTAATTAATAATGTTCAAGTGTACTTGTTGCGGATACGAGTGCGATTGCATGGATTTGTACTACGATCATCTAATGTTTGACGCGCGTCACCGCGAAATGGCACAACGCGAGGCAGCAACCAAGAAGGCCACGCAACCATCTAAGCGGTTGGGTGCAGGTTCTAGACGTAAAAGCAGCTCTCTGTTGATTAGAAAGCAGTCCTCAGAACCGTCCTTGGAATCTAAACGCCCATTGTTATATAGCTCCACAGGCTACTAAGTGCTACACACTATCTGATGTGGTAGTTTGTAACCCTTACCTTGGGAGCTTCTATGAACTGAGGTAATTCTATAACAAAAAAAATCCTCATTGTATCATATGCTTTCCTTTTTCATGTAATATATTTTTCTTTTCCTCTCTTTTTTTTTGCAATTTACAGCTACTCACAACTTTTTTTATAAGAAAGTTTTTGGTAACAAGCCAAAATCAAACCAACACCATTTTCTTTTAAAAGTGAACGCCAAAATCTTATCTTGAGAGACATTTTTGCAAAAAAAAAAACCCCCACTTTCTTGCACAGGAGTTGTTCCGAAACATGCAGATTATCGTTACAAACATTCCACCCGTGCAACTCTGATGTGCATAATAATGCAATTGCTGCAATCCGAATGTAAAGGTTGCATTCCCGAATGTGATGTTCACAGCACCGTATCAATTCGAAAAGAAAAGTACCGAGGTTGTGCCTTTCATTTGATCTGTGAGTGTGGTTTGCTTGTTGCATTTTGAACAGAGAATCCGTCTCACATGATGGCTCAGCTCAGCTTAAAAAAAAAAAAAAAAAGTCAAATGACCCAATGTACCTGAGTAAATCACATGTCTGCGTAATTCACATATCAACACTTTGGCTTCACATAAAGATCAACTTTATTTTCAAGCTATATTCACGTGTGTCAAGGAATAGAGAAACCCGCGTATCCGAGCATCTCAAACATCTGGTGTAATAGACGGTCGGATTTAACCAATACTTCCAAAGAAACCAGTTGTTAAAAGTTAGAGATGGCGATATTACACTTACATATTGTATACGACATATTGGCATAGAGTATTTAGCAGAAATAAAAAAAAAACAATATTCTGAAATATTCAGCAATATTACTAGCTTAGCCGCCATTGCAGAACTCATTGTGAAGAGTTATGACGCTCCTGAAGCATACGATCGCGCCACTCAGAAATCTCCTTCTTTAGCTCGGGCAAGGGCTCAAGCATATCAACAGTAAGAGGTGCGCGATTGAAGGGGTCTCTGGGGTCACTAAGTAGCTGACCCTTGATCACTGCCAGATCCATCACGTTATCCGAAGTCGGTAGGCGTACGGGATCGGTCATTAGCGAGGCTAGCAAAGGATCAAGATATTTATCCGGGGCTTTACTTTCCAGAAACTCCATGGCGTCAGAATCCACTTTTCCTTCCTGACATGAATGGACAAAGTCACGTAGCCGCTGAAGCGAATGCTCATCCTTGAGTGAGCGACGCTCAAGAATATCGTATGCTTTATCAAATAAAGCTGTAGAATATGAACGATCGTCAGCAGCTACAGACATGACAAAGCGCTTGATAGCTTGAGTGTCTTCATCAGATGGCATATCATTTGCAGGAAGTCCCAGATGCACATAGACGCTAGTCAGCTCGGATAGCAGCACACGTGGGTTGAAGGAAAACCGCTGCTGCATGTCACGAACTCGCAGATTGGAACATTTAGGCCCAGCTAATTGATCGAGATTGTAGTTCAGCATTGCTGCCAAACGTCCAACTACTTCACCAGCCTGGAACGGTCGTGGAACTAACCGTGACAAGAATGCCAACATGTGTACTGTCTCATGCGCTAGCGATACATACGACTGCGCCATGCGTTCGGCATCCTGAAGTCTGCTTGCATCATCTCCATCATCTTCGTTCTCATCATTGCCTTCGTCGTTTCCCTCGCCGCTGGTATTGGTATCGGTGTTAGCAATAATAGGACTTGTTGCTGGTTCTGGTCGATCTACACGACCCCTCTGCTCGTCCTGGCGCTTCTCAATGTCACGAATGACTACCAGCTTACTCAGAGACTCATCAAGTAAATATGTGGTATCAGTCATCAGACGTGCAACAAACTCCTCAATAACGCGCTGATCTCGGCTCACACTGCCAGTAGTGGTCTCGCCGGTCGCCTTGTTAGAATCTGCGCTACCAACAATGGACTGTAAAAAGAAACGGCGAGTAGCTTCAACATAACGAGGATGACGAGCCCACAATGCACGCAGGGTACGTGCAATATAGTAGCGGATGTTAAACTTATCGTAGAACTGCGAGCTCGCACCAGTTTGTTCAATATCAACATAGAAACGCAGCAGTGCCGGTACCAAGAAAACCCGAGCCAATGAGTTTTCATCTAGACTACTCTGGAACTGGTCAATTGAAGGATGCAGACGAAGTTTGCCTGGAATGTTACCACCCAAAGTGTCCACATAATCGTCGTCTTCGCGAGGATCGCGGTAAGTAAGCATGTGCAGAATATCCACAAGCTTGGCCTTCAAGTACGGATTGCGGATGTACTTTGGTCTGGCCAAGAAAGTCACCACAAATAGTGGTAGTATATCGTCGAATGTGCGCAAACCCATATCACCATTACTGCCGCCTCGGCCCACCTGTGCAGCACTATCAATTAGCGTGTCAGGTGCGTAGACTGTGTTGAACACCATGAATTCGATGACGTCCTCAATCAGAAATTCTGGAAGCATGCACCATTTCTCAGCAGGCAGTTGTGTCTCGTTGCTCTCGCCAGGCATGAAAAAGGGCTGGTATGGGAACTCGCCGCGGCTGTCTACCTGACGCAGCAAGAAACACATCAAAAGACGATAGAAAACCATGGCATTAGTCAGCCGGCGTGGGTCCAGCAACTGCGCATCCAACGCACACTTTTCTCGACGCATCGTCTGCAGCTGGTCCTTCCACCGCTGCATCACTATTGGAAGTCCGGCGCGCTGCATTGGGGAGAGTAGCTCGGGTGCCCCGCCAATACGCTCGATATCATCTTCAAAGCGTCTAATGCGCTTAAGCATGTCTTTATAACGGGTCATAGTCGATATTGTGCCAATATGTAATGCAGCTGCGGTAGTAAAGAAGCAGTCGGGAATAAAACCAGGTGTTGCAGTGCTGTTATTTGACAAACTCTTTTCTTCCTCCTCCTTTAGCCGCCGCTCTAGATACGCATCAGCTAGCTCCTTATCTGCATTTACGCGGGTAAGTTCGCGCCAGTATGTGCTAATCTGACACTGCTCGTCGTCCAGTCCACCAGTCTGTGTGTCGCGCATGGCACGCAGCATTACCCAGTCAGGATCGATACGATCGATACGCTTAAGCCCTGGATCGTTTGTAAATGGTTCGGATAAACGCAGCCACACAGACGCCAGGTTGTCTGCAAACCCATCGTCAACAACCTTGGTCATGTCGACTTGCATTCCCGAGCGCAGTGCATTTGTAGCTAAAGTGCGCAGAGTCAGTTGCAGAGTCAGCTTCCGCTCTTCTGCACTACTGCGCACTAGCCGGTTGACAATCTCAAAAAGCGCCGTCTGCAGAAACTGCACTGTTGTGCGCAGTCCTCCATGTAGCGCCTCGCAACCTTGACGGCTTCGTTCTGGTGCGTCGGCATAGTACACCTGTACGATGGACTCATCGCTGGATGGGAACCCGCTCAGCGCAAGGAATGGGCCGAGAGCAGTGCCTGTCTGAATACGCCGTCCTGCACAGTCGATGGGATCAAAGGTGGACATGTGTGGTACTGCCTGCGCAATCTGGTTGTTTGTCGTCAGCGTATCCAGTGCCGCAAGAATCTGACGGAACCCTGGCTGAAGCATACTGTGGTTGGTGCGCAGCAGCGCACGCAGGCCCAGTTCGCTGACAATTGGCGCAATAACCTCGGGCAATCCGTCATCTGTAAACCGCGTCGCCAGCTGTGTCAGCATATCTGGCAGTAATCCCGCAAGTGCATCACTGTCGCTGTCAGCCAACAGCGCATCAGCCATAATAGCACGTCCAAGACGGCCGGTTTGAGGAAACATGTCTGGAAACTGTAGCGCCAGTCCCATGTACGATATCAGTAGCTCTTGTGCGTTGCGCATTACCTGCACCCGAGCCTCTCGTACAGAAGGGTTGAGTCCCTTACCCCTGGCGCCGTACAAGTTGCCCACCACCGTGTGCACTGCTCTCCAGCAACTCAGAAGATAATCAAAGACACTCACCCCGCTCGTCACAACCGCATCTTCATCCAAACGAGCAACCAGCACGCGCTCAAGTGTCGCAGTTGAAATAAGTACCGATGCTCCCTCTTCCCGCAGCTCCTCGGCTGCTCCTTTAAGGTAAAAGCGACCACTGCGCTTGGGATTGGAATCCTATATTACATTGAAGAGTGGCAAATACTCAAAAACCACACACTGGCTTTAGCCCAAGCGTAATGTCGGATATAAGCAGTATAATAACACCTCGTGTGTCACTGGTACATTATGTCTACTTACATTGAGCGTTACGGACAAGACACTTGAGAGTGCGTCATCTTGCCATTGTTCAAACGTCTTCTCTGGCTACAGGTAGATAAAACTCGGGCTGGACGACAGTAGACCTTCAATTCCGCGGCTAGTGGTTAGCATAGTGTGCCATATGTTTTGAACAGTGTACAGTTTATACAAATTCTAACACAGCAGCTCTCCTTGCCTTTTGACTCATGGTCATGGAGAGGAATTTAACTATTAATACTCCTGCAAAAAAAAAAGTTTAGCGATAGGTTGGGAATATGTTTGCTGCAATTGAAAAGACAGGTTTGTGTCGCGAGGGTAATGTGTTTGCATTGTGGGTGGGGGGTGACATTTAACCTTTGGCGCTGGTTTTGCATTGTAGACGGCGGAACGGAAGCCCCAGATGACAGCTACTCGTGTCTCTATTAGGCATGATAGTACATGTAACATAGAAAATACCTCTACGCAATATTTCTTGACTGTTTCTGTCTTTTTTATTATACATGCACATGCGCAAAAACCAGCGCAACTGCCAAAGCTTTTTTTAAAGAATGTCAGTTGCTTTGTAGATATTTAATTCGTTTGTATTAAAAATAAAGCTGTTCTAGCAACATTTTCTCGCAAATAACTTTGAAATTCTTTTTTAAAAGTTGTGATACTTGCATTGTATTGAGTATAGAATACTGGTAAATATATATATGACATTATGATTTATAGCGATTTCCAGTATTTAGCAATACAGTCAAGGTGTCACACCCATGAAAATATTTTTATATTCTGAACTTTCTCCAGCCAAGAAAGTCATATCTTCCAGGTGGTTTGGTGTTGTAGACAATATTGACAATATTACATCTGGTTGAGGGTTTGTTCTGTCATTGCAGACATATACAACTAAAATTATATTAGCAATTGACTATAAATATTCTTATACTATCCTTGACAATTCTGGGACTTTTAAACCTCAAACACATCATGTTGCAATTTGCGCAAAGAAAAGGAAAATTCTAGAGTTTCTGGTGGGGGGAAATCTGTGTCTTATGTTGATCAACCATAGCAAGGAGCCCAAAGCATAAAGTTCATAACAAAAATATTTGGAGTTTTCACCACTGTCCAAAATTAGAAACAATATTGTAGACTACATGCGTGTTTAGATTTTATTGGAAACCAGTATCGCATATAACTAGACAAGTGCTGAGCTTGGGATGGGCCGGGAAAACCGCACTTTATTGTATTATGAAGGTAATTAGAGTGGCTCGTTAGGGCAAAAGGATTGACACCTGAGCCGTGCCGCAGCGGCTCATGGGCCACTATACTTCTGGGGCTGTAATTTCTTTAAACAGCCTGGATATTTTTTTTTTCTTTCCTGTCCTTCCACAACTCCCCTCTTTTACCTCTGCTTTTTTTGAATTTCTTTCCTTCTTAAATTACACAAATAACCTGTCGTATTCTTTTTTGTTTTTTAACCTCCTTTTTTGAAGATAAATCTAGTTTCGTAATGCCCGCCGAGATTCGTCGTAAATTAGTCATCGTCGGCGATGGTGCCTGTGGAAAGACTTGTCTCCTAATCGTTTTCTCCAAGGGAACTTTCCCCGAGGTATGTACTGTTTGTTTACTTTTTTCTCTCCCCAATTTATTTTGACATGCTAAGCGCAGACTCATCTTGCCAATTCGTGCGCTGTTTGTATGCTAGTTGACAACTGCTTAGTCAGATAATTGGTGTTGGTGTCAATGCCTTTATTTTTTGGCAGCTTTTGGCACGCGCAATTTGTGACTTTATTTACGAATTGCTGATATTTGAATCTTTTGTTCGGATCTGTTGTCTAGTCAACAGCATTGCTGAAATACCACAAAGGACGGCCTGGCAGGTTTTGCGCAACGTCAGCACAATGTTTGCTAGATGCAAATATGCTTTCTTGAGGCGCAAGTTTTGGCTCTGTGAGGGATAGAGTGTGGAGAGGGCGAATAGCTTGTTGGTAGTGTGATATAATAACAACCCTTGTCTGGCTGAGCTTGCATTTATTGCACGACCCAACTACCCATTCTGCCTTTTTCGATGATAGAGAACTTGCGTCGTGTTTTGCCGCTTCCACGCTACTGTGGATGTGTGTTATATCTAACTCGCCTTTCCGTCTGCCACTGCTGTCTTTTCCTCTTTCCAGAAAAATACTTGTACTTTACTATTTCTTTGCACTAAAATCTACACACTTTTGCTGTTTCTTGCTTTGACGTTTTTAGGTGTACGTGCCCACTGTATTTGAGAACTACGTCGCTGACGTCGAGGTTGACGGCAGACAGGTTGAGCTGGCGCTCTGGGATACTGCTGGCCAGGAAGACTATGACCGCCTGCGCCCGCTGTCTTATCCAGACTCGCACGTGATTCTCATCTGCTTTGCAATTGACTCAACTGACTCGCTGGAAAACGTCAAAGAGAAGTGGATATCCGAGGTGATGCACTTTTGCCAGGGTCTGCCCGTCATCCTTGTTGGCTGCAAGTCGGATCTGCGCGAAGACCCAGGCTTTATTGAGCAGGCTCGCGCCAACGACATTCAGCTGGTTACTCCAGAAGAGGTAAGCAATACGTAATGCAATATGTCCGGCTCTTTTTTTTTTTTTTTTGCTTTCACTGCTGCACGGAATGCCTTTTCTTGCACAAGTGCTAAAAAGGAAGAGTATTTCACAGTTTGTATAAAAAAACCATCTCTATGGCGAATTACATGTGCAAAATGTAGGGAGCAGCGGCCGCTAAAAAGATTGGAGCGGTAGATTACATGGAGTGCTCGGCCAAGACAGGCAGGGGCGTGCGCGATGTATTCGAGAATGCTACGCGCAAAGCGCTTACCGTGAATGGCAAGGGTGGCAAGGATGGAAAGGGCAAGCGCAAGGGCATCTGTCTTGTTCTGTAATTATATTACAAACATTGCAGCTCCTCTTTATCAAACCACACATTACTCAAATGGCTATTCTACTTGCTTTCTTTTTTTGTCTTGTTTCTTAGTCTAACTTTTTGTCTTTTGCTTCTTTTTTTTTTCCACCTATTCTACCTTCAATTCCTTTCTAAAAACCAACACATTTTGCCTTTGAAGGGCCCATTACAGCAAAAATGAGCCATAAGGAGTGGTGATGAGATCACTCGGTTTGTTGTTGTTTTTGGAACGAGAACGCTCTTGTCAATTGTTGTTGTTACCATTTAATGACATCAACCGGTAGTTGCTGTGAAGATTACCGCCTTCTGTATGACTGATTTAGAGCTAATTTAGTCGGAAAGAGGGAGCGTGCACTAACGCAGTCTAATCCTTTATAGGACTTTGGATAAGAGTGGGCCTGTGTTCAAGAGGGTGGCATCGAATTAAGTTTAAGCCCATCAAAGTCTCGAGGTAATAAACAGAAACTGAAGAGAAAAAATTACAAGGATATTGAGAACAGACTCTTAAAAGAACCCTGATAACAAAAGTATTGGAGCTCAACACTAAAAATATTGGATTTCTTTTTGTCAATCCATGCGGAGCAATCTCATACTTTGAATCAAAGTTGTTGGGAATTCACAGTGATGTTGTTTCAAAATGTGTGAATCCAGAGACTCGCGTGCCAGTTGAGGAGTGCCAAAAATAAACATGACACAGGTTCGGCCGTAATGCTGTAAAATGTAGCATAGGCTCTATTGAACATGATCGTAACAAAGAAAAATTATGCTTCTTTTATTGTAAGGTGCAGGGATGTCAAAATATTACTAGCTCTCAGAACTGCCATTTGACTGTTGTCTAAACCTGCATAGAGAAATATGTTGCGGCAAGTGGCCGTGTATCTTTAATGAAGCAAGTGACTATAGTTTAAAGAATCTTTATTCTTCTTAATGAAACACATTTGAAAACTATTGTTGATCATCTTGCTTTTATACAGATTCACCAACACCTCTTGCAATTAATTCCTGTCGTAACTATTACCAGGATATGAGTAAGATCATATCTTGGTTATTGTAAGTCAGGGAATTAATCACTTCCAATGCGACATTGCTCTGAACACGTTTCATGACCCCTATTACGTCTTGTGTGGCGCAGCTCATGGTTAATGTCCGAGAGCCATTCGGCCCTCGCAACAAATATGTCGTTGTGTGATGAGAAATCTAACAAAAGGGTCGAGCGGGAGTAATCCGCAGTGGCACCAGGTCTTGCAATAAAAGAATGACAAATATGCTTAGGTGCTTATATGCGCACTGACAAATGCAGGTATTGAGGGTCCTTCTTTACAAGCAAAGAAATAGCCATTGTATGCAAAAGATAAGAAATGTAGCATGTATTTTTTTTTTGTTGAGATTGGAAAGAGTATGAATAGTAAGCAGGTTTTACTTTAGATTTGAGATATTTTCATACAACCACTTCTCGCTGCCACATTACCCCTTATCCCATTCACTATATCTTGACATCAATTGTATAACTTTGCATATCCACATACGACATATTAGATAAAAAAAAAAAGCGTAATGTGTTGAGCACTTTTTTTTTTTTCCTTTCTTGTAAATCGTGTACTTTTTGTGTCAGGACATGTTCATGCAGCGGTACAGACAAAGGTCAAGAAATTTGTTTGACTACAAGCGTCGGGGTTCATTCTGAACTTGCTGCGGGCTTACTCTGGCAACCACTCTTCTATACGAATACAAAAAAGATATGCAATGCTATGTACAAGCGTGGATGATGAACGTACTCGCGTGCTGCTATCGGCCCACATATGAGGTTTTGGGTGTGTATACCTGTTTCATTCTTTCAACAGTATCAACTCGAATAAAAGAGTGCGACAAAACACAATTGAAATAATGTGGGCAAGAAATCAGCTAGCGCGCCATGCACATATTTCCCATGTCATGGTTAGCTCCAAGCCACTATCTATCTCACCAACACACTGCGGAGATTTAATGTTAGAAAACCAAGGAAAGGGATTATAATACAAGCTAATATTTAGAAGCAATAACATTGCTAATATGCTTAAAGACATGGTGAATACAAATAGCCAATTATCGAAATGTATGGAAAAGAATGCCAAAATTTTACTATTGTATTTGGGATTATGTTACTGAAAAGTATTACACTTGCCACTTTTTTTTCATTTTAAACACCATTAATCACATTACCTCAACAAAAGCAAAAAGGAAATTTTCACACAGCAAGTAAAAAAATAGTTCTTTCTGCTTATATGCATGCGGAGGAAAAAAAGTAAGTCTAACGCAGATAAAATGATTTCTGCTTAAACAGCAAGTGTAGAATTTTTCCCAGCACCATTATGCTGCCACACTTTATTCTCTTTTGGATGTTGTTGGAAGTATAGAAAAAAAACACAAAGTAGGGTTGCTTGGGAAAAAAAAAATGGAGTAGAGATGATGGGGGAAGCGCTAAAGCAGACTTTCTCTCATTTCTTTGCTTCATTGATGCTAGTATTACTTGTGCAGTTATTATTTTTTTTTTATGCGAGACATTATCACACTTTTTTTACAAAAAAAATTCTCCAATTCATCTCCGGGATCTCAGAGCTCATTTTATTTGTATTGCCCGTTGATTTGTCTAAACGGCAAGATCGTGAACATCTCTCGCATCAGGAATCTTCTTGTTCCGCTCTTCTCCTGTTCCTCATTTTAAATTTCAGTAGTACATTTATTATTCTTGCTTTTATTAGTTTTTGTGCACAAGAGTTAGAACAAAAGACGTGGGCATATAGTATATTGTTCCTTGTCTCTATCCACCAATTTGTCTAGCGTACATTCTTTTTTTTTCCTTGTAAACCACTGCGCATTGCATCAACGCGTGGTTGAGCTTTTTTTTTTTTTTTTTTTTTTTTAAAAAGTACTAGTGTGTTGCAAAATGTAAGTATCTTTGTAATTCATTTTTTGCTTCTTATTGCTTTCCACTCAGCATATTACATAGCTTTAATATCGGATAAACTTGGCGGCGCCTCTATCCCTGTTCCGCTACAATGGGATTACGTCCATGTCTTATATTTATTTCAACTATCTGTTGCCTACCTTTAAAAGCAAGAGTGCGCTGAATAACCGGCCCTGGTTTGACATGTTTTTCAATGTTGTAAATCTAGTCGTTATTCTGCAGCGTTTGCGCTGTGTATTTACAGATAACACATGTGGCCTTTTGCCCAATGCCGCAGTATGGTTGCATAACAAAAAAAATATGTGTGCGCTCTCTATTTGCTACATCCTATTTCTTTTTAGACATAGCAGATGTAGATCATCTATTCAGACGAGCTGGTTTTATCTTTTTTTTGCTGCATATAGAATGCCTTATGTTTGGCCACTTTTTACGTGCGTCGGTAGGCGGGTCATAAACAGAGACACCTCCCCCATTGTATTCAATCACTGGCGTCGCTGTTACACGGCTACGCCGGACAAAACCGGCGAAAAATAGAAGCCTGCACGCGCCTCTCTTTTCTGTGCTGTGCCAATCTTGTCTTGTATCCTTCTTGCACATTCTTTGTCTTTCTGTCTGCGTATCGCCAATCAAACCGAGCCCCACACCCCTTACTATATGTCAGCAAACAAAAGTTTAAACCCAGCCCGCACCTGTCCCCCCCATTCAGATTCTAACCTAAATGAGCGGATCTCCCTTTCCCTGTCCCCCTTTTCTGAGCATTAAACGCATCAGGAGCACAGTGGAGCATGTCCTGATGCCAACAGGAGCTACTTCGGAAATATTTCTTTGCATTTTTTTTCCCTTGCCGTTGCAGATCTTGCATGCTGAGTCTGTAGTTAAAGTAGAGCAACAGATACTCATCTCTTCTCTCACTCTTGCTCATCTTTATCCGCACCTGCTTTATTTAGTTCCAACTTTAAATCGCTCCTTACAAAATCTGTTTTCCCTTCTTGACACTTGTCTGTACACGGAATATTTTTTCAACCCAGTTCTTTTTTTTTTTTTTTTTTTTTTTTTTTTTTTTTGCTGAGAAGAAGGACAGTTGCCAGTGCCATTTCTGTCTACTTTCTGGCGCTGTACCAAGCGCGTTCTGCTATCCACGCCCAACATTAAATCGGTGTTTCAGGCTGAAAAGTTAATGTATGTGTGTGCTTAAATAAAGATGAGCCAATTAATTATCAAACCGCCAGATGCTTTCATGGCTTTGCCTGACTTGTCTCTTTTTGTGTCGACTTTCAGAACTATGCCGAATAAGACGCCGACCACCACACCTTTGTCTTATCCTCCTCTTCACAATCCCCTCCGTCGAAACCATCCCCATTTCCTATTGTTTGCTAAAGTGTACTTCTTTCTAGATATAAACACAGTACCGACAGCCATTGTTGTTCTGGCGAAAGAGCGGGTAAAACTCTATAATTCTCCATTATTTTGCCACAACGTTCTTGACATTGCTAAGGGCATGTTTCCATGAGATCCAATAGATCTCATCCAAAAGGCTGGACTGCGTACTATTCCTTTTCTTTCTGCGATTAATCGCCTCTAACAAATATTTAATTGTCAGCATCCGATATTTTTTGTCATCCCATTTTCCTTCTGACTCTGTACCAGAGCGTTCTTTTGCCCTATCCTGCAAACAATAAAGGATGCAATATACATATATGGGCTATGAGTCAATTCAGTCCAATTCTCACACCCAATATCATTTCTGCCACACCTCTCACTACTACAGCTTCCATATGCTACAAATGTCAATCCACTAGTATTCACTTTTATTAACCTCACATTCTTCAATTGCAGTGTCGTTACCCCCCATCACTTTATTTTTGCCATTGTAGATCACTACACCAGCTGAAATACTTTATTTTTTTATGCTAGGTTGCCGGACTGCGGACGACAGGTACAACAGGTAGAATCGTGATTCCACATCCTACTTTTCATCAGTTCTAGTTCCTACTGGTTGCATCTTTTTTTTTTCTCTGCGTCTCACATCTGCTCGAGCATTGCATCGTTTTGTATCGCTCGTTTTTCTATATCTCAGATTTTTTATCAGTCATTGCCATCTCTTCTGTTATCTATCGCCTTGCATTTAGATTGCTAGCTGAGAAAAATTTAGTTCCCAGACAGATCAGCCCCTTCGCGGCGACACTAGTACTGATAGCAGAAAAGAAAGCACAGCGGGATATATTTTCGCCACCTTTTTGCTTTTTGTTTATTGTCGCACGCCGCATACTTGCACACATATCCGTACTATTATTTTTCTATTGCTTGCCTGCCACCCCACTCCTTTACATAATTTGGGCGTGGACTCTACACATTCTACGGCACGCTAACGCTTCAGCCATCATCCTACCACACATCCTTATCTGCTTTGGCTTATTCAATTATTTACAGATTCTCTCGGCCATTTGTGACATCTATTTGTTTTTTGATGAGCTCAGCTGCCTCTACCGAGGTGCATGTGGCAGATGTTCCAATTACAGCAACGGCTAGACACGGAAGCATTAGTAGCGAGAGACCAGGGTTTATTGGCGCAGGAATGGCAAAGCGCACCATTGATGACAAGGAAACAGGCAGCAGCAACAGTTGCAAAGACAGCGGCGCTTCGTCTCTTGCCTCAGCATCACCACGTTTGGCATTGCGGCCATCCTACATGCAGGCGGCCTATACACAGCCGCTAGGAAGCGCCGACGCAGATATTTCCACATTGGCCTCAGGCCCGACGCATCTGGCATTTCCTAATTTAGACTTTCCATCGATACCCTCTTCTGCAGTCCGACATCAGCCTTCCGGTTCCGCAGCGTACGCAGCCACGCGTGCAGCACAGCCCGTCATTGGGGACAGCGATTTGGAGATTCGCGTGGGCTCCATTCCCCACGCAAACCCCATCAGCACAGCCACCGGTGCAACAACAGCAGCCAGCACTGGGTGTGCTCAAAATTCAGAGCGCCGCATGCACATCCAGGGATCTCCTCAGACAAACGAGCAGCCCTACAGTATCTACGCGCCGCAGAATGCACCAGAAGCCGCAAGGCTGGCGCAGTTGCATGGGTTTGCGACATCAACTAGCAATACAGCGGCAACCACAAGGACAACGACGCCCAATGCCAATCTATCGAACACTGCCGCCACAACAACAGCAAAAACTTTGAGCGCACCCTCTGATGAATTTGCTCGCATGTCGGATTCTAGACACTGGTTGCTGGCACAGGCGTCGATGCCGGGTACACGGGACCCATCTCGCTTTCGTTCTGCGCCTATTGATTGTGCGGGTTCTAGCAATGCACCTTCTTATGCTCTTGCCTCAGTTGTGACTATCTCGACATCGCCATCATCGTTACCTACTAAAGCGGCTAGCATTGGGACACACGCAGGAGTACTGTATCAACACCTTTCCAACAACACTGACGGTGCGGCAATGGATACAAGCAGCGAACCCGACAGCCAAGATCCACAGCTTCCAGTGTCTGCGACCAGCACGGAAGGCTTTGAGGGCAGCAGCTCGCTAGTACGGTCGCTGGGAAATCGCGCCCGCACGCTATCGGATAGCCATATTGCGCCAATCCGGTCGCTGACGGGGCTGGCACTGTCGCCGGTATCGGCGCGAACACAGCACCGCCAGTCGCTGAGCATGCGAAGCGAGGCAGGGCAGTCGTGGCAGAGCGGAGCCAGCGAGTACCTGGGAGCGTTGGATGCAAGCATATTGCAGCAGATACTGAGGAGGGTGGATGATATACATCGCCACTGTGAGAGCCTGGTGCAAATGCAGACTCAGCAGGCAGGACAGATTCGCTCACTTGAGGCGACAATCCAGCAGTATGGCGGGGCCACTCGATCAGCAGCGGGCGGGCCAATTACTATGTCCCCCATCAGCAAGGGTCCACCACTACACGGCTCAGCACAGCAGGCGCAGACCCTGACGCATCGCCAGGGCTTTCAATCGCCACCACCGCATATGGCACTTGCTGACACTACTAGTACGCCTTTGACAGATTCAGGGTCGGTTAGCCGCAGCGGCGGCAGTAGAGAAATTACACAGACGCGTCATCCATCGCAATACAGCCACAGCAGATGTGGGGCTGCAGCCGAAGAGGTGGAACATATCACTACCGAAGCCGAGGGCATAGTTTATCAAAGCCAGGGCAATTCTTATCCCGGAGGAGGGCACAGGCAGCAGCGCCTTCATCACCACTACGGCCGGTTGCAGCAGCAGCAGCAGACGCATTATTCGCAGCCAACAGGCAGGCTATCTCCATCGCATGTCTACAGAAACCCAGGTCATTTTCATCAGTCGCGGGTCATGCCATACAGCACACGAACGTCACCAACAGGCAGGGCCGTACTGTCGCCTCCAAATGTAGGTTCGGCGTTGCGCGGGCAACACGGCACACATTCAATGGCCCAGTTAACAGCGTATGAGACACCGTCGGGGCGTGGGCGACGAGAGTCGACGTATCTGCAGCCAAGGACAGCCAACACGCATCCGTTGTGGTCGGCACAGCATCATTCCTCCGCACAGCCCGGCTTGGAAGGCGGAGTGACCAGCAATGCAGCGTTTGTGTCGGCGACAAGAGCAGTTGATGAACGGCCGGCACATGTGCAGTCACAATATGCAAGCGTTGGATCGTCAACTCAACCACCGCGCTTGGCGGCGCCGCATGGGGCTGCTACTGCGTCTGTTTTTGGGAGCGCCACTCCGGTCTCGGCCAGCAAGGTTGAGCAGTACGGCGCCACTTCCGGCGGACACCCGCTTGCACGCGCAAGACGGCCAACAGCTGACGAGCTAGGCAACGAGTTTACAGGTGGCGGGGCAGCCGACGGCGGACTGCCCCAAGCGCCGCAGTATAGTCACGTGCATCCACAGTATTCACAGCAGGAGCACTATTACCGCTCGCAGCAGCACTCGCAGCAGGCCCAGACACACACGCTTCTGCCTCCAATTCGTACTGTAGGCATGGGGCGCAGCAGTGTAGTCGAAGCTAGGGGTTACATGCCTTCTGGAAGAGGCGGACCAGGCGGGGTGCTGCTGGCGCACCCTGATGCGGCCTTGGCAGGGCGCTTGGGACGGGTAAGCAAGGACAAGGGCAAAGCGGGGCTGGACTCAGGGATGGGCGACGCGGCGGCAGGACCGAGCGGAGGCAACCCGGATGCACAGCCCACGCATGCGTGGCTGTCGGGTCAGCGACACTACAAAAATGCGCTGTTGCATCTCCTGACGCTGGAGTCTTTCTATCCGAGTGACATTGCAATGCTAAACATGTTCCGAGAACAAGGTGATTTTACAAATGATCAGATTGAGGCCAACGGCGCGGCGATGCTGTCGTGGGCGCGCAGCTGGCTGCGCTACAACCGCAACGCGGTGCTGCGCGGGACGCTGGAAAACAAATCCAAGGCCACGCTGCCACAGCTGGCTGAGGCTCTACAACACGACTTGCATGCCAAGACAGCATTTACGACCACATACAACCTCCGACGCTGTGCGCTGCTGCGGCTGATCTACTACCAGTGGCAGGCGGAAAACAAGCTTGGAACTAAAAGCCAGTCGCTGTACCGTGACTACGAGACAAGGCTACGCGAAATCGAGGCGTTGCCGACTGATCAAGAACAGGAGGCCGAGTGGGAGGCAATCCTTCGCGAAGAACAGAACCGCAGACTGGCGCTTATCAGAGAAGGCCGTGGTAGCGGTGGCTCAGCAATCTTGCCAAGGCATGAGGCGACCCAGGTAGTCAGTACGGGGTTGCCGGAAGGCCAAGCGCTGCGCACACAGTCTACCCGGGGAACACCAAGCAGGCGTGCATCGCTGGAGTGGCCAGCACAGCAGTCAGCTTCTGGCACACCAGTGCCGGGGCAGGCACATTATCACCAGCACGCGATGCAGCAGCAGCTGCGAGGACCGTTTGTACAGCACGGGCTGCAGGAAACTATGCACACATTCCAAACGCCGCCGCGGCGTCTGGCGCACGACCCAGGCGAGGGCTGGCAGATGGGCAGCCAAGCAGCGGTTGGAAGAGACGATGACAGCGAAATGTCAGTGAATCTTTCACCAGAGCCGCAGTAGGCAACAAAAGGAACGGCACTGTAGCTTTATTGCACTGTAGAGTTTTGTTTTACTAGGAAAGCCAGCTGCAAGTTAAAAATAAAAAAATTCTTATCGAATCGAGTCCTCCTTGAGCAATGGCGGATCAGAGCTGGGATCTGGGGCGTGGTAAGCATCGTCAAGAGGAGTGTATGGTGGAGGCTCAAATGGACCCACTAAATCTGATATGGTCTCGGCCGCATAAGCCAAGGCGGAGTTTGGATGGCGAGACGACCCCGGCTGCGCAGAGGATAGGGATGTGGATAAAGCAGCCAGGGCAGCAGACTCAGATGTAGACGCAAGGGATGATGTATCAGCCTCAGGAAGCAGTGGTGCGCTGGGCACCAGCGGGGTTTGACTGGATGTATAAGAGGAACTTGGAGCAGCAGCAGTGGCAATAAATGGCGTGGGATACGACAAGCGTGGTGGAGTGTCAGACTCTGCAAGAAGATCGTCTATAGAGACCAAACCAGCGGTTGCTGGGGCGTTTGATTCTTCATAACAACAGACAGAACTAGCACACATCCAAGCGACAATACAATCAAATAGATATTCACCAATTTTCAAATAGGAAGTAAACAATCTTGAATGTTTTCTACGTCTATTACAACGAGTATGAGGTAATACAACATTGTTAGAATTTTGAGTAGATTGATTCAAGGATTCGGCATTATTAACAATATCTTGACAAATACGTCTTCTTTCTTTAATTCTATCCATTTTCTTATTAACATCATCTCTTAATTGTTGTTCCCAAACTGCACGCACATTAATATCTTCTATAGTAGGACCATATTTTTGTAATACCCATTCAATACGTTCTTCTGCTTTACGATTAAGTTGTGTTATTCTGGCATCATACCATTCTAACCAACATTTACTTGCTGATATATTAATAGGTGTCCAAGCTTTTCGACGAAATGTTAATCCAGTATTTCTTCGTACTCCCGCAAATACCACTGAACTTAATAACAAAATACTCGTTGTTGATATTGTGAACAATGTATAAAACCCTTGATGTCCATAACTGCCTATACTACTTGGATATAGTAGTTTTAAAAAAATAAGCGCCCCTGCAAGTCCCATCCAGAGAAAATTAAAACAAAAATATTGATGCTTTTATAAGAAAAACAGTTGTAAAGAAAAGAAAACCCCCCATGACGGAAAACCCTCCCACAGAGGTGTTTGTTTGTTGCGTTTGTAAGCACGTGTGGGTTTCTTGGAACACTTTTTTTTTTTTTTTTTTTTGGG
>KZ303510.1:16561-90390 GCA_002705745.1 Coemansia reversa NRRL 1564 | reverse complement strand
TTCTTGGAACACTTTTTTTTTTTTTTTTTTTTTGGGTAGAAGCGGGGGTTCTACTAATAATGAAAAAAAAGATGATGGTCAGCATAACGAATTAAAAATCTTCAAAGTCATCATCAGCGTCCAGAGGATGTAAAATACCAAGTTCCTCACGATCACGGAGAGCGTCTTCATTCCATATGCGCAGGACACGAGCAAAATGGTCAAAAATAGCGCTGCTACAAGTGTCATCATAAGCGGTTAAAGTGGAGTCAGAACGACGAGATAGCAAATCAGTCAAACTGACACGGAGGGATTCTAAGGCATCTATAGAGAATCCACGAGTCAGACGCAACAAATCTGCAAGGAAAGCTCTACGTATATCCGAAGAATGTCGTTTTTTTGATGCAGAAGCAGCGGAATTGTGGACAACATCTGGTATTCCAAGTTGTTGGTGGCCAGGTGTTACAGGCACGGAAATGGCGGAAGTGCCTGAAGACAGACGCTGTCGGCTGTTAGTGCTGAGATTGTTGAAGGAAGAGCTAGTGCTCCACCGTGGCGCCGAAGAAACCCTGGCAGGCATAGGCTTGGTGGAAGCAAAGGGAAGCTCGTGGAGATCAGGGACGGAAAGTCTATCAGAAGCAGCAGGGGCAGAGGAATTTTGAGAAAGCGGGCTGGACGATCCAGCAGAAATTTCAAAGGCAGATTCATTGCTGGTAATCGGGCTTTGATGAACAACAAGCGGGCCAAGTCTACGTTCAACCAGGGAAGTAGCCACAGACTCAAGTAGGTCAGCACGACGAATAATCTCAGAAAAATCATCACCAGTAGCAGTTTCGTTCTCAGAGCAGCTTGCAGCATCCGACGGCGGTGTAGACGGACGACGCACGCGTGCCAGCAAACGCGCCGAATTAGCAACAATGCCAATATCCTCAATAAAAAGATTGGCAGAAGCGTAGTGGGCTGCAGTAGCCTTAAATTGCACAGCGTCGAGAAACAACAGCGGGCGACGTGCCGCTGCGTAAAATGCGCGGTTGAGAGACGGACTGGGCGCATGCGCCATTTTACGGAAAAGTTTGTTGCGCGCAAGTGCCTGCGCGACATCGCACAGCACAGAACGAAGGAAGAGCGACGGCTGAGGGGTATCAGATGGATGCCCTGCAACTTCAGATGCATTGGGAGTGCTGACAGCTGTAGATTCTGCAGATTGTACATCGACAGATAACGGAACAGCAGCATCGACTGAGCGCACAACAACGTGCGCCGACGCAAGCTCCACATCGTCAGATGCTTCGGCTACGACAGAAGGTGAATCAGCAGCCGCCACCAATGGCGCAAAAAACGCCTGGCGCTGCGGCGCTGTGGGCAGCGCAACGCATATGCGACAAGTTGACGGCATCGCAGTAAACCATGGACGCGCAAAAGGCGGTACGGCAGCTCGCCATACGCGGGCAGCCAGCGACAGATGATCAAGATCTGCAGCGGCGGCAGCAGCACAAGGCGGCGCCTCGGCAGCTGCCACGACGGCCACGCGCGCAGACGCCGGCAGCGATCGAATACTGTGCGACAGTAGTGCCACGCCAGCTGTGCCTAGCGCGTCGGGTAGCGCAGAAACGTCGTTAATCAGTACAACGCTGGGCTGTCGTCGCCGTGCCTCGGCGAATATACGCGGAATTGTCACTACATCAGTCGCCGGCCCTACAGCAAAAACCATCGCATCGCCGTCACCGGCCACCGCGTGCGCAATTGCAGCCGCCACAGATCCCACCGCCATGCCTGCCAGTCCGTATACCGCCACGCGCGGCCGGAACACACGCGAAGAAGAACTATGTATGTCTGACTGTAGCTGCGATGCCAGCAGCCGCACGCCACGTGCCACATAACGGTCAACCAGTGGGTTGAGCTCCGGTGGCAGCGGCGCTGTGGGTGCAGCCGTCGCACGCGCAGCAGCTGGCGCAACGGCGGACAGTGCATGTGAGATGTCTGTCAGAGTCACAGCAACGTGGCGTGTAGGCGCCGGTGTCTGACCCACCGGCAGTGGAGCGTAAAGTTCCGGGCAACTCCGACGCACAGCAGCCAGTGCAGCCTCGGCACACAATGCGGCAATGTCAGCGCCACCCCAGCCTGACGTGCGATCAACCACAGTCTGCTCCAACGCGGGCGGCAGCGGCCAGCGGCGCGTGTGGATGCGCAGGATCCGGCGCCGCGCCTCAGCACCCGGTGCTCGGAACAGCAACTCACGGTCCAAGCGCCCTGGACGCCGCAGCGCCGGGTCAATGGCATCCGGACGGTTGGTTGCAGCTACAACAATCACGTGGCCGCGGTCGTCAACGCCATCCATCAGTGCCAGCAGCGTGGCCACTACCGACGCGTGCACGTGGTCATGGCGTCCTGAGCGCTCGGGTGCCAGACCATCCAGCTCGTCAAAGAAGATTATTGACGGCTGGAACGCGCGCGCCTGCGCAAACAATCGCCGCAGCTGCCGCTCAGCCTCACCCGCCCACTTTGAAAGGCAGTCGCCCCCGCGCCGCATAAAAAATGCAATTGCCGGAGCTCCACTTCCCTGTGCTGCACAGCTGTGGGCCAGCGCCCGTGCCACCAGTGTTTTTCCTGTGCCTGGTGCTCCGTGAAACAGCACGCCGCGCGGAGCACGCACCCCCAGCGCCTGCAAGACCTGTGGTTGCGCCAGCGGCAGGACCACCATCTCGCGCAGAGCCTGTACATGCTCGTCCAATCCTCCCACATCATCAAACGTCACCCGTGTTGACTCTGACGCTGTACCCACTGGGCCCATATACCCCGCCCGCCGGCATCGCTCCTCCCCGAGTTCTGCCAGGTTAAGTGGAAGAACCGCCTCTTCGTCGTGCTGCGACTCGCTTTGCTGTGACTCGCCGCCCCCAAATCGCTCGCTTCGGCGTGTCTCTCCAGCAGCGCCGGCTATCCTATCGCTTGGCCCATCGAGCCTATTGCCTGCCCGACTGTCGCCGAGCGCTTCCTCCAGCTCTCGCAGCGCTACTGCCTCTGCCGCCTGCCGTTCCAGCGTCCGCACCTGCCGCACATACTCTGTGTACCGCGCAGGTGGACTGCGTGGGGGTGGCGGCTGCTGGTACGACATATCCTTTGCTCGCTGCCGCAGATTGTACTGTGCGGAAGAGTCCTGTTTGTTGAAGGTATCTTTGTTGGATTTGCTGGAGCTGCTTCTGATAGGATTTATCCTGGTAATTCTGCCGCTGGACACTTGGCCGTTATTCACTTTAAACGCAGTATGATGTTTGTTTGGTGTTCTGCTTTCTTTCTGCCGCGTTTTCGGACTCCCGATGGGTGTTGTCTGTTGCCTGCGTGCTCGTGGGTTACGCTGTGCTGCTGATCGCCTTGCTTCACCTGCTGAAAACTCTGATCCGCTGTCCGAGTCCTTGGATCCACTCTTGCATTCTGATGATCCACTCTCGGACGACGACACATTTCCAGACGATGACTCACTCTCGGATGATGACGAGCTGTCTGCCTTTGTGCTGGACACCCGATTATTATTATCTTGTGACCTGCTACGCGTCTTCTTGACTACTATTTCGGCAAAGTCAAAGTCTAGTTTGCGCTTGGCAGCTGCGGCTATCTCTGAAGCTGCCACTATCGCTGACTTGCGTCGTAGCTTCCTACGACTCTGTGGTGATACTACTGTTTTTGGTTCTCGCGACAATACCATTGTTTCAATTAACATACAATATACAAGTAAAATAAAAATAACGCGTAAAAAAAAAAAAAATTAAAACTGTAAAGAGACCATCCTCTGGCGGATAGAATTTCTTGATCGCCTGTTTTGTGGGTTTTGACTGTGTTGCACGCATTGAATGAAAACACCCCAATTTGTCCATCTCCCCCTTCTTGGATTTTGGCTGAAAACCTTCACTGATTTGGCTCATACAGTTTTTAAAGAAAACTATTAGCGGATCAAGTGAATGGTGTTTGTGGTAATCGAGGTAATTTTTTGGTAGCAAGCAGGCTTGTGTTTTGCGCCAAGAGAAACAAAGTATGTAGTTAGCGGATACAGTTTGCGTCTGCATACAAGAAAGAGCCAAGAAACAGATTAACAAGACATTAGTCATAGTTTTTGAGTAGACACATAACATAGATGTTTCTAGCAATGACATAACATTAAAATACAATACATGTAACACTACCTGAATGGCCCAAACCTGCCATACCAAATGACGCCAGAATAATCTTTTCTAAATGTCAATACTTTTGGTAAAGTCATCCAAATATTGTCTAATCCAAGTTCAGCCATGAATAAAGCTAATAAGCTGGCTTTTAATAACTACCAGTCTCCATACCACAACTTTGGTGAAAAAAAAATGTTCACCATAAAATGTGTGCTCTTTTCTACTTTAATTAGAAAGGCTTTACCTCCCAGAGTGTCTTATATCATTGTTACTGCCAAGCCTTCAATTCTTATTACGCATTTACAAGTTTCTAAATGTGCTTTTTTTTATGCCGGCTTCCAAAGCCCTTGTTCTTTTCTATTCTACTCTGGTTGCTTTAAATCATTTGCTATTTCATCCCTATGTGTATAGTCTATTGCTTGTTGCCTTACTCTATCCATTCTTGATGTTGTATGCTATATGAAAAAGGCAAAAGTACAAGAAAATCTTATTAATAGAAGTATGCTCCACACAGTTTTCTCTTCTTCGATAAATGCTATATTGCTAATATAAAATAACACATGTCTCCTGCGTATATTGCACTCGTGGAAAAAGTTGGCGTACTATTTTTCTTTCTTTTTTCTTTATGTTATCTAAAGTCGAACTAATTATCATCTAAACCCCTCTATAGAGAGAAATGCAACAGACTACGCCTTTACAAATATCGTTTGAGGATCTAAGTTATGCTGTCAAAGTACGTGCCAGACCAACTACCAACGATGATCAGGACAGCAAGCGTCGTTGGTCACCGTTTGGTAAATCCAAACACAACGACAAGTTTATTCTGCAGAGTCTAACTGGTGCATTCCGTCCAGGGCGTCTCACTGCTATTTTGGGCCCCTCAGGTTCTGGCAAAACCACCTTGCTCAATCTGTTGGCTGGTACAGAAAGTTCTGGAACCACTACTGGTTCCATATGGGTTAATGGTCGTCCAGCATCTGGTGTTAGTCTTCGGCTTTTGGCAGGATTTGTGCATCAGGACGATGTGATTCTCTCCACACAGACGGTGAGTGAGGCTATTACAATGTCTATAATTCTGCGGCCACCGCCATTGTCCTTAGTACCACAATCTCTAGAGCCCATTGTCAATTACAACAGACAAAATGGTGGTGAAAATACCGAAGATCACATTCTCCCAGCACCCGCTACAGTGTGCCACAAAAAAAGAGCAAAAGCAAGACGCCCCCACACGGCTCATGAGAATATGCAAGAGACTGCCCGGGCGCTCTCTTTGTTTGGTCTGGAAAAGTGTCAACACACTGCAGTTGGGGATACCTCGGAAAAGGGAATTTCGGGTGGCGAGCGAAAGCGAACAGCCATTGCCCAGGAATATGTGACGCAGGCACCCATTCTGTTCTTGGATGAACCCACTTCAGGTCTCGATGCACATTCAGCATTGATGGTTACACATCAGCTGAAGGACATTGTTTCTACTGGGCGCACGGTAGTCGCAGTGCTGCATCAGCCATCCTCGGAAATGTTTGGGTTAATCGACGACATTATGGTGTTGTCAGAGGGCCGCATAGTGTATTTGGGTGAGCGTGCTGGCTTGGTTGACTATGTTGCTAAATTGGGCTACCCTTGTGCCATGTACTCTAATCCGGCTGATCACGTGTTTAATGCTGTGCTTTTTGGGAATGACGTGCGCCATATGAGCTCGCAGCCTGATGCTGTGGCACGTGCACGGCTACTGGCCGATGCGTGGGAAGAGCAGTCTGATGGTGCGCGAGCTGTTCGCGCACTGGTGGCGTGTCCAGAGCTGTCCCCTATTGACCCATCCCTATTCCGTCGTACCAGTCCTTCCACTGTTCAGCTGCGCTATTTGACACGCCGTGCATTTCTCAACGCCGTGCGCAACCGGCTGATCATCAACATCCGACTGGCGCAGGCAGCATTCTTTGGACTTTTAATCGGGTTCATATTCCTAAACACACATAACCGACCAGTGGCAGTGCAGCGCCAGAACTTTTCTGGATCGCTTTTCTTCACTGCAGTCACGCAGTTTCTCCTTTCGATTCTCTCTGTTGTCAATGTCTTTACACACGAGCGCATGGTGTTTGCGCGCGAGTGGAGGAGCGGCTACTACAGCTTGCCTGCTTATTTTGCCTCAAAGAATATCGTAGAATTGCCCATACAAGTCATACTACCGATTATCTACGCCTGTATCTCCTACTGGCTTCTTGGTCTGCGTCATGATGGCGCCCGCTTTATCATTTATACTGCCACCTGTATTGTGCTCAATCTCTGCGGCTTTTCCTTCGGTCTGCTAATGGCCTCATTGTTTAGCAATATGGGTACTATCTTGGCGGCGCTACCAGCCATGTTCCTGCCGTTTCTACTATTTGGCGGTTTGTTGGTCAATAGTGGGAATTCAACGGTGTGGCTGCGCTGGCTGCAGTGGGTCAGTCCAATAAAATATGGATACACGGCTATGATGAAGAACCAGTTCAGCGGATACGTCGTTGATGGAATGCCTATTGGTGATTCTTACTTGGAAGAGGTTAATCTGGGATCCATGTCTATTGGCGTCAATATAATCATGGTCATAGTCATTGGGCTGCTTGCTTGGGGTGCCGCATATCTGGCCCTACTGCGTTTGACATATAAGGGGCGTGGCGACCCTATCAAAAACAATGCAAAGAAACTAAAAATGGAACTGGAGGGGCCGCCCGATCCGCGATTTCTTTCCAGCAACAAAGAAGAGCACAGAGATGCCAACGTAGTGTAGATTCTTCCTAACTCTCCCCGTATTTTGTTTGATGGATTGAGGAAACAGTAGCATTGATTTGCAATGGCTGATTCAGCACAGCAAACATTCTTCTCCCCCAGTCCAAGTGTTTAAGAACATCATCGCCAACCTTTTCTTTTCTTATTGTCTCAACATTCTCTATCCTTTTTTTACTTTTGAGTTTTAAAAAGTAGGGTTGTCTATGTACCTTTTCTTATACTTTTAATGACAAGGATTGAAGCTGCTAACCCACCACCCAAGTCTGTTGTTAATAATAAGACTATTAAAGCCGGAGCCAAGAAGGTACAGAAAGTAGCGCCAGCTTCAACTCAGTCAGCCCCACTACAGCGTAATAAGTCAGTCAGGTCTAAGAACAAGAGAGTAAAGACTTTGCCTCCAATTCAGCCAGGCTCAATACAGCAGAATATGTCCATGGAGTTTAAAGCCAAAAACAGCTCACAGTCTTCAGCATCGATTTCAACTCTGCCAGCTCCAAAGCAGGAAAATAAGCCGGTCGAGTTTAAAATTGAGAAGGGTGCACAAACTTCAGCACCAGCTTCACTACAGTGGAATAAGACTTTCACTTTTACTTCACCATCACATAATACTGTTGACTGTCGCTCTTTTATGTTTCATGGTCCGAACATGAAGGATGCCGTTATTTCAGATATCCCAAAGCATGACACTAACAACGGTGCTAAATTGTCTTTTTCTAAAGACTCTTCAAGCTACAATATAAAGACAGAGTTATCATTAAAAACAGGATCAAAGGTAGTGTCAAAACCTGAGATTGAATTAGCTTTTACACCAAAGACGAAATCAATATTAGCGACAGAAACAGTAGCAGCAACAGCAGAAACAAATGGAATATCGGTGAAAAAGGCAGAACTAAAGATGGAACCGAAAATGGAAAATATAATAAAGGCAGAGACAACGTCGGTGGCGGGACCAGTGTCAGAGACAATGTCAGTTCCAAAAGTAAAGGAATTGTCAGTACCAAAGATAGCTTCGGTATCTGTGTCAGAGGCAAAAAAAGATTCAGCGGCAGATGTGGTATCAGGTCCTACTCCAGTATTAGTGGCAGAACCAAAGCCTGAGAAAATATTGGTTCCAGAATTGAAGGAATTGTCAGTACCAAAGATAGTTTCGGTGCCTGTGCCAGAGGCAAAAAAAGACCCATTGACAGAAGTGGTATCAACATCTACTACATTATTAGTGAAAGAGCATGTACCAGGACCAATGACAGGATCAGAGACACAAGATATTGCAGAAGGTTCTATTTTGGAGCAGCTCCCGAAACAGGTAGCATCATTGACCAATGATACCTGCGGGAGTGATTCTATTGAAAATAATTTGCAATGCTCAAAGGCAATTGTTGGAGCTGAGACTGGTGCAAAACTGGAGGCACTTGAAGCAAAGCGCACACAGCTTCAGACTAAACGAGATATTGCTAGACTAGAAGCATTGGTGGAGCAGAAGAAAGCTGAAGAAGAATTTAATGTTGTAGTAAGCAAGGCTTTGGAAAAGAAAAATGCTGTCATCGCCATTAATAATGCTCGCATTTCTGCTATCGACAATGAGTTATTTACAAATGAAAAGGAAATTGATCATGCTATTGAAGAAGCAGATCAGTTACTTAAAAATTTAGTACATCCTAGAATCCTTATGCTTCTGGAAACTAGAACTGCTTTGGCTGGCAATAAAATTGCCTCTGAGCAGGCTGGCGAGTAATTTTTTTTCTTTTTGTTTGTGGAATAAAGCATATTTCTTATACAACAAACACATTTAGGCCATAATCGACATTTAATTGGTAAGGTATTTTTTTAATGAACAATCCAAGGAAAAAAAACATTGGGTGTTATTGATGCTTCATATATTTTCTTTGACAATTTTTTTTTTTTGCATATGTGGAATAAGTTATTTTAACTGTCAATATTTTTTTTTTATAAAGTGTTGTGTAGCAAAAGAATAACAAAAAAAAAAAAAAAAAAGCATGCTCCGTTTGTTGATCAGACAAAGGATAATCGGTCAGACAAGATATTCTACACAGCAAAAACCCAGTAAGAGTCGTTGGAAGCAGTTTTTGGGACCAGTAGGCGAACGACCTATAAGTCATATAACAGCTTTTGGAATATTGCATGAGATTACAGCAGTAGTACCACTGGTAGGATTTTACTTTATGCTTTGTGACGTCAACCAACAAGAAATTATTCCAGAAGATTTGCTTCAGGAAAGCAATCGCTACATAAACAAACTTCGTGAATATATAGGACTTCAATCCATTGATAAAGACTCGTTGGTAATGGTAAGACTTGCTACTAGTTACCTTATGGTGAAGCTTTTGGCACCTGTTCGCTTTCTTGTTAGTTTAGCATTGACACCACTCACTGCTAAATGGTGTGTGATGCCAGTTAGCAATGTTATGCGTAGGTTATATGGTAATATTCTGACTAAAAAGAAATAGTTGTAGCAATTCCGTCTTGCTTGTTTTGTCAATTATTTTATATAATAAGAAACTTTTAGTGTTTGACTGTGAGGGGGGTTACTAAATTTTGTAGAAAATTCAACTTTAGAACACGTTCACTTTTATTAATAGTTTTATAACATCTTCAAATTGGTCTCCAGTTAATCTTGTTATAACAGTGTGTATTTAACTATAGACATAGTAAATTACTATACCATTTACCGTGTAAATTGTGCAGCATCAAGTGCAACCTGTTTCTATGCTATAATAAAATCAGTAAATTACTCTGTGAAACTTTAAAATCCATAGAAAGTCATTTTTTTAGGCTTTTGGAAAATTGCTGATGCAGCCCAAGTGTCATTGTCCGGTAGTTTCCCCCTCCAGTCAATGCAACAGATGAGTACCATAGTGTTGGAGCGAGTATCAAAAATCCAACCACCTGACTGATTACCATATATGGCGCTATCAGATTGGGTTCAAAAATAGCAAGATAATTCTAACAACCCTAGTTTACCCGCCTTTTTGCCTTTTGCTTATCACTTCTTCGCAATAAACCACTTTCCAGCAAGAGCAAAAGAAACAGGAACCATATTACATATTCATAATGTTTCGCTTAATTACTAGAAGGTTCTGCAGTCATCGAGCAAGGTACTCGACGAAGCAAAAGTATCCAGAAAGTGGAGTCAACGGACCAGATGATAGTCTTCCCTACACAACAACACTAGAGACAACGATGAAAGGATTATTTAATCATCCATTTAGTCATATTTTCGGATTCTGGTTTTTACACGAGTCTACAGCTCTCATGACAATTGGATTACTAATGCAACAGGATGAAGACAGAAACCAAAGAGAGCTTCTTCCTCGACGCGCTCTTGAAGAAGGAACCCGCTATATAAACAATATGCGTGGATATGTAGGAATGCAACCATTAGAAGAGGAATCAGAGCTTATGCAACGTCTATCAACGAGCTATGCTATAATGAAAAGTTTTGCACCCTTTCGCTTTGCAGTCAATGTCGCAATGACACCATTAGTTGCTAATGTTGCTATTGTGCCAATTGTTGATATTATTCGTCGTGTTTTTATTCGACGCATCTGGAGACGTAGATAAGTAGATGTGTATATTTGGTTTGTCCAAAGCCCGAATTTTCGACAAAACAAAAAAAAAAAAGTAAAAAAAAAAAATTGAAAGATGTTAGTAGTAGCGGTACGGGTAAAAAGTAGTTTAGAAAAAAAAAATAGAAAAGCTTTTTAAAAGGTCTCCTCAGGATCAATATGAAGTTCACCCATGGTTCCAGAGACTTGGTTATACTCATCATCCTGTACTACATCCACGTCATCTGTAGCACTTTCGTCAGTGCTATAGAGAATGCCCTGGATATGTTTGGCTATCTTCTCAGACTCCGAGCCAGCTTCAAGCTCAGCTTGCTGAATAAACACCTCAATCTCACGGAGCTTTTGAAAGTAAAAGTCTCTTTCCCTCTCAGCAGTCTCAATCAGTACTTTAGCGTCAGCGACCTGTCTATTGAGCTCCTGAATCTGCTGTGCACTGGCGGCGCCTGCACCAGTCGTGCGACTTCCAGGACGCATAGCAGTAGCTCTTGCCCCAACTCCTGCAGGCCTTCCAGCACCTGCAACCCGGTTTGCTGGCTTCGCGCGATATGCGCCAACACTGGATGACGATGCACTGCTCATCGGGCGTAACGAATCTACAGGCCCTCCTGGTTTGCCGTTACGACGGCCCACGGCATCGTATGGTGCGCCGGAATAGTATGACTCCCAGTGTTTCTTAAGCCACTGCAAAAACTCAAAATTGTCCTGGAAGCGGCATTTGATGAGACGCGTCGGATCAATGGGCTTGGAAATCTTGTGCTTTGTCATTGCGTTTTGGAGGATTTTAAAGTTCTCTACGTATTCGTACTCCTGGTTCGCATTAAACTTGACCCGTTCAAGTCGCAAGTCACCATATATGGAATCCAGTATCTGGCAGTAGGCCGCGCCTATTATTATACTTGTCACTCACCATAGCAGTATATCACCAAAGAAAGGGTGAAAAATGTGATGCTTGGTTAGCTTTCAGCGTGCCAAAGGTACCGTAGGGCTCTTTATCCCAGTTCCAATATGTTTGCTGGAGAAAAATGTGTATATATGGACTTACCTGAGCCCAGTTGTTCCACTTTGCTGTAGTTTGTCTGCAGCAATCCATTGACCCAAGCAATCAATTCCTGGCGACTCGTCATTTTAGTTGTTTTGTTACTCTTTTACACTTTGTTTACTGTCGAGGTTGAAGAGTGTACCACCGCCTTGCCTTTTTTTTTTGAGATTGAAATGAAACTAGATTAACGTGTCACAATTACTAAGAAACAATAACGAAGCGTCTTTAGAGATTCTGTCGAAAATTAAGAAAAGCAAAATCTTGGACAAAAAAAAAAAAAAAACAAAACTGACACCTGCCACTTTCTGGTTCCCTCTTCTGACCTGAGCCTCAATATTGTGGTTGGTTCCAATACCTTGATTCTCCCTGCGCCGATGACTGACCAATCACGCCCGGGATTAAGCCGTATTGCTACTAGCAGACAAGTTCTGGATGACAAAAGTACGTTTTCAATAGAAAAAAAAAAAAAAGTAAGGAGTAAACTAACGTGCGTTTTTCTTAGGCAACATCTACGCCCTTGGCACGAAGATCGTGCTTGGCCTCTTGGATTTCCTGCATCAATTCGTGGAAAGCCTCAGGACACTCACGAAAAACAAGTAGATTATATCCAACGTTGATAAAAGCATATGACCCCAGAGCCACTATAAAGAAAAGCGGTAGCACGGGCCATATCTGCGATTGAATAGTCTCGGACAGTGGAAAGAGTCCAAAAAGTCCCAGCAGCCATGTTACAGCAGCGATTGTAAAGGTCGTCGCAATCCTATGCGCTCTAGTCATTATATTCTTTGTAAAAAAAAAAAAAGCTATACCAGGTTATTCGTTAGGAGATGAGGAGTTGAATTTAAGGTAGTGCTTGAGAAGAGGTACGAAAAGTAACGAATTGAATTGTACACTCCACGAAATGCGTTGCTATCCATGTGTGTTGCTTGTTGTTATTCTCGACTCAAGGAGCCGAAAATGTAGGCCGAGTCGAGTCGAACCAAGAAATGCTGAGCTGAGGCGCTTTTTTTTTTTGCAGACAGTCACGATGTGATTGGAGGGTAGCGGATGGTTATCAAGCGGCTGGATTGGGTAGTGACGTCAATAGCGTTACAAACACACACACGCGCATTTTCTGACACGCGGTGCGCGATGACGGAAGAAAGGCCACTTTTTTATGCTCTGATTCTGATATCTTGCAGTTGGGTGAGCATGCTGAATGCTAGAGGCTGTCGCTAGCGTGCACAGAGTTGAGGTTTCTAGCACAGCCATTCAGCTCAAAACAAGGAGGCGGGAGAGGGGATGGCACCAAGCAGGCCAAAGGCAGAACGCATACAGAAACTCTCCTCTTTCTTAACTTGTAGCACAGCAACTATAGTACTTTTATTTGTTGGCACTTTTAAACCGTCTTTGCCTCTATTATCTCGGCACTGCAAGGTCTTTCTCCTCGCATTCTGAAACGACACACATTCCCCATCCACCTGGCTCCTTGTTTTGTTGGTTTCTGGAATTGTGCGGAGCTGATAACATAGGACTTGGGGGGTGAAGGGGATAAAAAAGAGTTTTCTAAGATCTGCAGAGCGCTGTTTTCTTGCTTGCACAAGAAGGGCCAAAGGAGACCAAGCGTCGTGCATTAAACCACAAAAGGATTAAAGTTCTGCGGCCTTGCTTACATTTGGACTTTAACCTCTCTTTTTTACTTATTACAATATTCTATTACGTCCAAGGGTTGAAAAGCTTCGTCGTGGCTCTCAATCTTTTTTGTATATAGTTTTTTTTTTTTTGGCGTTCTCTGTCGGTGGCACGCGCGACGGCCAAGTTCGATTTTTTTTTTTTTTCACGCTTTCACGTCGTTGCTATCCGTATTAGTGGCATTCAGGCATCGCAGATTATAGAGCGTGCTTGTATTGCAGAAAAGGACACGCAATTGCAATTTAGCTCGGCGTTTTTGGGAATTGTTACACGCGTATACAAACGGGTGCACTGCTATATTAAGCGGAGACCATACGGTAAGTGCTGCTTTTGCTGCAGCAAGTATTCGCCTCTTTTTTTTCGTTTGCAAATAACCTATTTGTAGTTGTCAGTCGGATTTATTGAGTACTAGTACTATTTCTGGGTACATATTGGCGGACATATACCAAGCTGCTTCACAACTCAGGTCTCGCTTCAACTTCCGCACCGCTCTGTATGTGTGGCGACGGAAATGTTGTAAAAGAGAGCGAGGGGGGAGAATCAGACTGCGCAGTGACTGTTCCCCATCAGGATAAATTCCACTCAACCTATTCCGTCATCCTGCTTGGCCTGCAGGCAAGCAAATTTTTAGCCAAACCCATGCCTGACCACTTTGAACATATTCTTATTGTTGGCAATCCACTCTTTTTTTTTTATTGTATCTGACATTCCCTGATTGTATAGATGGCATACAACCACACACAAAGAAGCTATGCAGATGGTTTTACGGACAGCACAACAAACAGCGCACCTGCGAGCCACGGGTCAACGCAGCAAGGAGCTAGAAGGTCCGGGGATCTGTCATCACATAAGAGTGGAGGCCGTCGGCGGCGCAAACCCAGTACTTATGCTATGAACATCGATACTCCGATGTACGATTACCAGAATGGGTCGAATGTATCGTCGCGTAACTCCATGCAAACGCAGCAGCAGAACCATGAACAGACGCCGACGCAGGAAAACGGCTATTACTCGTATGCCACGACTACGGCGCATATAGTGGATCCGTGGTCTTTCAACCATGCAACACTGCTGGCTAACCTCAGTCAGCTACCGCCGGATCTGCTTTCTTCGCTCTTACCACGCCTAAGTCAGGCACAGCAGCAGCAAGACCCACAGATTGCTGCACAGAAAATGTCGGCTCTAGCAGCAGCCGCGGTGGCAGCAGCTGCGGCGGCCACCGCTGGGCCTATGGGTACAGCGCAGACACAACAGGCGCAGCACTCTATGCATACCGATCACACGTTTGCAGGCCCAGTAGTGCCACTACAGCAACGGCCGCAACAGGGCGAGGCGAGTGTCAACGATCCTAGTAACATGGTTCTTCCATCGATTTCCAGTTTCACACAGCACGCGCAGCAGCCTGGTATGGCATCATTACCTAACGGACAGCTTCAGCAGCAGCACCATTCACTCAACGGTTACTCGGGAAATATGTTTCATGGGAATTCATCGCTACAGCCGCTTATACTTCCACCACCGTCGCCCAACATCCTCTCGTATTACACGACAGATCCTATGCAGTGGATGTCACTGCTTGGACAACACGCGTATCAACCGCAGGCCTACCACTACGACTATCCGCTGCCTCCTCATCAGCTGCCATTCAGCTTTTCTGGACAGCAGCAGCAGCAGCAATCGGCCTTTGGGCTTGCGCACATGCAGAAAAATGATCCAGCATTGGCCACCGTAGCCGCCGCCGCCGCTGCTGCTGCTGCTGCTGCTCAGGGAGGCGGTGCAGCTAACGGTCCGGGGATGCTGCTGACGCAGCAGTATACTCCACAGGCGGCCAACAATCTGGCTTCTAACCAGAACAACATGGCCGCTGTAGCCGCTGCCCAGATTGTTGCTGCAGCTGCCGCGGCCAGTGGGCAATACTCGCAGTCGGCGGGCAATGGTGGCACCATGGCATACCACGCATTGCAACCTACAATGCAGTTTAATAGCCAGCAACAACAACAGCAGGCCAATGCGTCCTATCAGCCAGCGCAGCGTACGTCTTCGCTGGTCAACCATCCTCTACTGACGCAGCCATCGTCGCTTAACAGGCCCGAGTTTGCATCACAGGCGTTTCCTAAGCCACTTGGCGCCGGCGTTCACAGCCAGCACGGTACTGAGATGCATGGTGGACAGAACACACAATATCCGACGTCAGCTTTAGCGAGCGGAGCAGATCTGCTTTCGACGTTCCAACAGCCACAGCAGCAGCAGCAATCGATTGTTCCGGGTGCCCAGGGCTTTGGCGGATTCCAGGCCTCGCAAATGGCGCCAGCGTTGAATCGATATGCTGGGTCGGCAGCCTACGGATCTGCACTTCTAAACTCGTCGTATAACCGACCGCAGTCGTACTCGGGCTCTCGGACACATGGCAGTGGGCTTTCGTCATATACCGGGATGTCGCTTGCGAACAAGGCGAGCCAGGATGTGGCATCTACGTTTGGAGGCACGACTTTTGCAGGCAACGCAAAGCCGCTACATAGCGCAGCTACGATTCCATACCTGGCGGCATCAGGTGTAGCCCTCGGACCTGCGGGCTCAGCAGCAGGCAATGCTGCAGACTTTGTGCCTGGAACTTGTGTGAAGCGGCAGCTGGCGCTCTCGGACACTATGCGTGATCATATTCTGCAGTCTGCACACCAGATCTACTCGACCAATCCGCGCAATCCAGTGTTGATCGAGATGCTTTTGTGTCTGCATCAGCTCCACCCGAAGCACCTGCCTACATTGCTTCTGCTGGCCTGTGCATACTTTAGCAACAATCAGCCCGAAAAGTCGCTCGAATATAACGAGCTTATTTTGGAAATTGATCCCAACTATGTTGAGGCCATGTCCAACATTGGAACGACGCTTCGCAGCATGGGCAAGTCGACCGAGGCAGAGTCGTGGTGGTGGCACGCTGTCAAGCTGCGTCCAGGCTACTGGGATGCAGTTGAGAATCTGATGGGCGTGCTACTCAATCCAGCACTGCCCGCGTCTGCATCCAAGAACCTGGATACTGATACGGGCAAGCCGCAGCAGCAGCAGCAAGCCAATGCGTCGCGCTGTCGGGAAGTGTTAGAATTGTGCGAGTTTGTGGAGAACAGCCTGCGCATTGGCGAGAGCCCATCAAAACACGGCAACGGCGTGGTGACAAAATATCAGGTGCCAGACAAGCAGCTTTCGCGGCTCGTATCACTACTGCATACGAAGGGCAACCTGAACTTTGCGCTGAGCGACATTGCAGGAGCGCGGCGTAGCTACGAGAAAGCGATGGAAGTTGTACTGGGCGGGTACACATTTGATGAGACTATTATGCGTATTGCTTACGCAGGGTCGCAGGAGGGGATCAACCAGATGTTCCATCAGCAGCTCAACAATCCACAACCGCTGACCCACAGCCTCGACATCCACAATCTGCCGCTGACGCTATTGGCTCCCGAGAGCGCAGTACGCATTCTGCAGGTTATTTTCCCCGAGACTGGCGGCGTTTTGCCTGGACTCGAGACACTTGCAAGCAAAAACTCTGCCAGCGCGCAGCTGCAACATGCAAACCAGTTGGTAGCAAATCTCATGCTATTACTAGCGAGAATGCACCAAGACCATGCGTTTGTCACGCAGCCGTTGTCTATTGTGCTACCGCTGTATTACATGTCGCTGGCGCTGGTTCCATCGCCGTCGACTTGCAACAATCTGGGCATCATTCTATCAGCCATTCCGTCTCCTTCAACGCCGACGATGGTACCGTCGCTGCAAGGAGGGCACCAGGCAGCACAGGCGCCCATGGGCACAGCGCTGGCCATGCAGTACTACACGCACGGGCTTACGCTCGACAGCCGTCATCCACATCTCTACACTAACCTTGGGTCACTGCTCAAGGATCTGGGGTATTTGGCCGAGGCGGTGCGGATGTACGAAAAGGCAGTGGAGTTCAACCCAGTATTTGACGTGGCGCTGGCTAATCTGGGGAATGCTATCAAGGACATGGGCCGCGTGCAGGATTCTGTGCCGTGGTATTTGCGTGCTGTGCAGGCCAGCCCGAACTTTGTGGAGGCAGTGTGCGGGCTGGCCAATGCAATGGCGGGCGTGTGCGATTGGCGTGCACGTGATGGACTGTACACAGAGATTTCTGTGCGCTGGCGTGCAAGTGCGCTTGCCAACGATGAGACGGCAGTTAAGATATTCCAGGTGATGAGCCGCGGCAAGCGTCCGAACACTAAGGAGTTTGCGGGTAAGCTGCGCCAGCTAATAAACTACGTTGAAGCGCCAAGTCCAAAGTTGGAAGGCGGAGTGGTAGACAAGCGCCGCGGATGGATGAACCGCGTAGTTGAGATTGCGGATCAGCAGCTCAGCGAGGGGAAACAGTGGGGTCGCGGTCTGCTACTTGTGCAGCCTGCGGCTGATGAGGCGGGATCTGCGCCCGGTCAGGACGCAAGACTTGCTCGTCCTAGTAGTTCGCTGCTGTGCTTTTTGGACAGTCTGTGCCAGCTGTTGCCCAGGCGTACTACATGTCCTCTGTCGCCGCTAACGCGGTTTTTGCATCAGGCGCGCGATCTGGTGCGCGAGGTCGACTCGGCAGCCAGCGACAACAACGTGCTTTCTGACAGCGTACTCCATGGCTGGCGGTATCTGGCACGGCAGATCCGCAACGAGGGCGGATGGGCTATGCGATTAGTCGAGCGCGCAGTTGTAGTGCTACAGCGACAATGGTACTGGGATGTGCAGCACCGCAAACAGAGCGCAATTGACGCACTATCGCGGCCTTACGAAAGCACATACCAGCGTCCTACGTTGCCGGCAGGGATGGTCGCACCAGCAGTGCCAACGGTGCTGCCATTCCACACGTTCACATATCCGCTTGACGCTCGCGAAGTCAGACTTATCTCGCACCGCAACGCGTTGCGCGTGTCGTTTACGACGCTTGGAGGCAGCGCGCCTTGGCTACCAGCGCATGTATATCCGCCGCCATCTCCACCGGAGCCACACATCCGCATTGGATATGTGTCGTCTGATTTCAACAACCATCCAACTTCGCATCTGATGCAGTCGGTGTTTGAGATGCACAACCGGCGCAAATTTAGAGTATACTGCTACGCAACGACGCCGCCCGACGGCACTGAGCACCGGCAAAAAATTGAACAGGGTGCGGACGTGTTCATTAATTGCGCGGCTTGGTCCACGCAGCGTATTGTGGAGCAGATTGTCAGCGACAAGATCCACTTGCTGGTCAACTTGAACGGTTATACGAAAGGTGCACGCAATGAGATTTTTGCTGCACGGCCTGCTCCTGTACTGGTGTCGTTTTTGGGATTTGCGGGTACTCTCGGCTCTGGATGGTGCGACTATGTGGTTACTGATCCGATTGTGTGCCCGCCGTGGACTGTGCGTAGTGAAGTACGCGCCGAACGGTATCGCAGGGCCAATGGCAAGACTGCAGGGGAGCGGCCTGAGATGCAGGAGATTGGACACAGCCAAAGCCAAAGCCGCAACGCGTTTGAAAGATACGAGATGGTCGAGCGCACTGCGCACATGGCACTTTCGGACAGCAGCGACAGTGCATCGGATGCAGGGTCTGATACCATGAATGACGGCGAAGCAGACCAGGATCAGGTAGCGCCAGGCTCGCAGCTGCGCATGGGCCGCACGGCAAGGCAGCGCGAGTGGCAGGAGGAGCTGCGGTGGGACACTGGCGAGCTTGATCCCGAAGAGGATGGTGCAGCGACGGGGGAGCTTCCGGCGTTTGCAGCTGGCTCGGAAGCCAAGGCCGACACCCGCCGAACAGACGAGGCCGGCGTTAACAACTGGGTGTACACTGAGCGCATGATGTATATGCCACACACGTACTTTGTTAACGACTATCGGCAGGGTTTCCGCGAAGACGAGGAGCTGCGCGAGGTGCAATCGGCCAAGGAGTTGTGGATGGCGGAGCAGGACGCGCGGTACAAGATGCGTCGTGAGCTTTTCCCGCAGCTCAGTGACGATGTGTTTATCTTTGCTAACTTTAATCAGTTGTACAAGATCGATCCGACCCTGTTCCGTCTGTGGCTGCGCATTCTTGAGCGAGTGCCAAACTCGATCATATGGCTGCTGCGCTTTCCAGCCGCCGGCGAAGAGCATCTGCACCGCGTCGCTGTCGAGTGGGCGGGTGAAGAAGTTGCGCGTCGCGTTGTGTTTACCGATGTAGCGCCGAAACACATGCACATTAAACGTGGTCGTATTGCGGACGCGTTCCTTGACACAACTGAGTGTAATGCACACACGACGGCTGTTGATATTCTGTGGAGTGGTACGCCGGTGTTGACGTGGCCGCGTCACGAGCACAAACAGTGCTCGCGTGTTGCTGCTTCTGTTGCCTGTGCCACCGGCCAGGGTCGTCAGATGGTAGTCAGTAGCGGTGACGAGTATGTCGACCGCGCCGTTGAGTGGGCACAGCGCGCGTCGCGCGAGTACCGCTACGATTATCCGCCGCCTGACAGACCGTCAATTCTCGATGCTGATCCGCAGACGGGGCTTGTCAAGCATTGTATTACTCACGGGCCAGCAATGGACATTCGCCTGCAGTTGTTTATGGCACGCGATAGCTCGCGTCTGTTTGATACGCAGCGGTGGACGCGCAACCTGGAAAAGGGTTACGAGGAGGCCTGGAGGCGCTGGGTTACGGGTGAAGATGAGTTTGATGGGGACGATGTCGACCAGTTTGCTCAGGACAATACTCTGTCGTCTGATATAATTCAGCCCGAAGTTGATGCTTGTTTGGATAAAAGCTCTCGACGCAAGGCGCGCTGGAGCAGACGCATTGCCCAGCAGATTGACGCTGAACTTGCAACAGCTACTGGCAGACAGCGTTCTGTCTATGCACCCCGTGGTCGCTGCATTTGGATTAGTGACGATGATGATGGTATGCCGTCACAGACATGGATACATGAAATGCTTGGATGGTAGCATTTTTAAGTTATGTTTTCCTGCCTTTTTTTTTTTTTTGCTGTACTTGTCGAGCATTAGTTGTTTTTATCGTCCAGTGCTATCACATTATGCAATTTTTTTAACAAAATCTAAAAAATTATAGTTGTTATCTTATTCACAGTTTAGAGAGGTGTTAACACCCCCCCCCCCAGAATTTTATTGTTGCGGTGTTTGTACTTTAGAGTGCTTGCTCTTTTTCTCACAATACAGTTTTTAAAGAGAACCATTAGCGCATCAAGTGAATGGAGTTTGTGATAATCGCGGTAATTCTTTTGTTTTGCGTCAAGAAAACAAAGTGTGTGTGTGATTGGCGTGTGTAGCTGGCAGGCACGATTTGCAGGTACAGTTTGCGTCGGCAGACAAGAAGAAAGAACCAAGAAACAGATCAATAAATTATTAGTAGTTTTGAGTAGATACATAGCATAAATGTTTTTAGCAATGTCATAGCAATACAATACAATACATGTAACTTACCTTGTTGCCTGTAAAAAGGGTGTTGGCTGTCCTCTGCTTATCAGTCTGCTCCGCAAAAAGCTAACGCCAACTACATTACCTGAACGGCACAAACCTGCCAGACCAAATTACGCCAGAATAATCTTTTCTAAATGCCAATACCTTAGCAAAATACTATATTTAGCAAGTTGTTGCAACTGATTCACAGTTCTCTCACGCTGGAAAAGCAGTGCTATTCCATTGTTTTTGCATAGGCTAGAAGGATGATGCTGATAATTTAAAAATAGTCTTGGTATTTTCTATGAATAGAAAGACCAAATTGTTAATAAAACTTTAGTTGTTTGTGCCAGCAGTGGCAGAATGAAAAGTGGCATTGCCGGTGCCATCTACAAAATCACAGATCACTCCAGGGTCTTTAGAGTTTTTTCATTTAGTGGGATTCGTCCAACCGATGCATAACTCCGAAGTGATGACGTCTTGCTTGTATTCTCAAATACTAAAGCCTAGCCATTTCACAAAGTATTATATTTTAATAGAGTATTTTATATTTAACGTCATGCGTTTATCGCAATAATGGCGGAAAACTGCAATGCTTGTTGTATTTTTGACATAGTGCAGAAGAAAATTCTCAAATGACCGTAAAATAATTATAAGGTTTTACAAATTGTGCATTTTTACTTTGGATTGTTTATGGTTGGTAAGACAAAAAGTAAAAAAAAATATAAAATATAGAGAGGAATTTCAACAACAGCACATGCAACGAAATAAACCAATAGTTAAGACGTTTGTAAACATACAATGATCTGTTTTTTTTTTAGACCAGCTCCAGACATTTCAGTATTGTCTTATAATTGCTATGCGGCGTCTTTTTTCTGTTTAAAGAATAGCTGTTGCCTCCTTGGGTATGACGACACTGCGCCTCTGTATGTTTGAGACAGTCTCCGCCCCCTCTCCAATAATATCTCTTTCTCCCCGCATTACTATGTAATTTAAAAGCGGTATGCTGCAGGGAATTTGCACAGTTGGAAATGGCATCGTGCGACCACACTTGCAGTATCCACCAGCAGTAGTCAAATCTGGCGCAGTTTCCTGCAGATGTTTCCGTTAGACTAAGATAAAGTAAATGACACTGGTAGCATTCAACCCTGAGCTTTGTGAATGCTAGTAAAGGGAAGAGGGATTTTAGTGACATAGCAAACAACGCACGGATCTTCCTTCAGGTTAGAGGAAAAAAAAAAAGGGAACGCAGGGCCATGTTTCTTTCTTCTCTCATCTTTTTTTTTCCCAGTTCCCTGTTTCCAACTGCGCTACATCACCATATTTTCTTCATAAGAGAAAAAACCACACCACTTTTATTTCTCATTTCCTTTTCTAACTTTTGAATTTTCAACTTTTATGTTTTAGCAAACTTCTTGCTGCAATTCAACTTACTCTTGATATATATATTTTTTTTTTCGTTTTTTCTCCTTTGGACGGTTTACAACTCTTATCTTATTTGTGACAAAACGAAATACTTTTTTATTATCTCCGTACTTTTATCTCCTTTTATCGCATATCCTTTTTTTTTTCTTTGAGACATAGGGAGGATTCCTTTGGCTATAAGGCATATTTGTACAAAAAAAAAAAAAAAAAAGGATTGAGGCGATAGTACTCGCAGACGCAGCCATTATTATCAGACGCAATCAGGTTGCATAGATAAAGTGTGGTCCTGTACGCTGAATAAACAACACGGCACGTTGCTTTATCTTGTTTGCTCGTTTAATTGGTAGGTTTAGCTCTATGCTAGCATCTTTGACCATTGCTCCTCCATTGTCCCCCGCCTCTTTCTCTCTCTACATACACGCAAACTTGTCTCCCCTCATCAGTCACGCTATTATTCACTGTAAGCACTATGCGCACCTCCATTTCTACTACCTGACGTGTCAGGCGCAGTCTTTGTTGTTGGTTGGAGGGAAAAAAAGATCAGTGGTCTTGGTAGACCGTATGTCCGAAGTGGTCTCCATATTCAAACTGGTTTATTAGCCTGACTGCATGCACAGCGTGTGCGGTCCGTGTCAATTGGCACGGTGTGCGATGGAAACACAAGGGCAAGCAAGCATGCACAAGAACCTGTCTTGCCGAAATGCCCATTGTCCGAACGGATATTGCTGGCTCCTTTTTTTTTCTGTCTTGCAGTGGACGCACAGAGCAAACACGCGGCCGTGCGCACAACAGACACCAGGGCCGCCGATGTGGAAAAGGGGGGGGGGAGATGTTCCTTGCTGTTTTTGTTCTTTTGGCATGCAAATTGCAGTATGCGCTCGACAAAGGGCTGTCTTTCTGGCCACACACCTGTTCTTCATCGATCTACGTGCATATCCTCTTGTGCCTGTTTGTTTTTTATATGCTTCTTTTGGGAGTGAAGGAGTTGCGCAGAAGGCTTGTCCATGTGCAAGCACTGGGCGACTTGTGCAAGATGCCCAGACAGGCAGGCTTGTTGTATTCTCGTTTCTTTGCCCGGGAGCAGGCTAGCTGGTTGCCGCCAATGAAAATCGCGTAAATGAAGGTTGCGCAATGCACGCTGTGCGCAACTCTCCGCGCGACACTTCGTCCATAGTATGTTGCTCTTTCCCCCTCTTTTTCCCAAATCACCCGCATTGATTGCAGCGCGGCCCGTCAATGCCCGGGCCCTGTTCGTGGCAATTGCTGGCTGTGGGTGTAGAGCACACGTGGGCGCCATGTCTGTTTGTATAGACTTTGCAGCATCAGGCTTACAACCATTTGCAGTGCTCTTCCCTCCCTCCCCACTGTTTGTTATTTTCACTCACTCATAACTCCCCACTGCCATATTCACTCGCACTTTTTTTTCCTGTGCTGGCCATACCACCCAGTCTCTACCGGCCCTAATATCGTTACGCACCATACTTTTTTTTTTTTTTTTTTGCTTCTGCATCAGTCTTTGTAGATAGATACACCGAAACACGAACGCACTACACTACCTGCCAGTTTCATACAAGGGGCACAACAACATACCCATCAGCAAAAACAGCAGACGCGACGTCATGGAGAGCAAATACAAGACCATCAAGGAGATAGGCGAGGGCGCGTTTAGCTCTGTTATTCTGGCACTTAACATTGATAATGGGGAAAAGGTGGCAATTAAAAAGATGAAGAAGCGGCGGTGGAAGGACACGGCAGCACAGGCGGAAATCAGCGCCCTCCAGAAGCTCCACCACGAGAACATTATCCGGCTACTGGATGTGTTCCGCGAGGACTACCGGTCGTTCCTGGTTTTTGAGTGCATGGACTGCGACCTTAACGAGCTAGTGGTCTCGCGGCAAGGACGGCACTTGCCTGACACAGTCATCTTGGACATCACATACCAGATGCTGAACGGACTGGACTTTATCCACCGCAACGGACTTTTCCACCGCGATATCAAGCCCGAGAACGTCCTTATCCGGCGACACATTATGCCCAATGGGGACAATGGCAACTCGTCTATAATCGTAGAGGCCAAGATCGCCGACTTTGGACTCGTGCACGACCTAGACTTTTCCCGGCCGCTGACAGACTACATAAGCACACGCTGGTACCGGGCGCCGGAGGTGCTGCTTAACTGTCCAAACTACTCGATGCCAATCGATGTGTGGGCGGTCGGCACGATTATTGCCGAGCTGGCCACACTGCACCCACTGTTTCCAGGCCAAAACCAGATTGACCAGCTTCGGCGGATCTTCGAGGTGCTGGGCACGCCGCGGATATCAGCGCCGGCACCGGGTACGTGCGGTGATGAAGATGAACACAGCGGTATATCGACCGACAGTAACACGACGGGTTCGTGGTACGAGGGCGCGGTGTATGCACGCAAGCTGGGAATTGCATTTATTCCCAGCCGACGCAAGCCGCTGCACACAGTAATTCCCGAAGTTTCGGGGGCGCTGACGCAGCTGATCGACTACTTGCTTGTGCTCAACCCGGCTAACCGCCCGACGGCACAGGACGGCCTGGCGCTTGTGTCGCGAATCCTTGACCAGCAGTTGGGAGAGCCGCTGAGGCGGGTGGAGGACGCAGAGGTTCCACATAACAGCAACTTGGAAGACAATGATAATGCCAAAGCACAGGCCGTTCCACACAGCGCAGAGACGGTGTCTGACAATAGCGATCCTATCAAGGGAAGCAGCAACAAGCGAGCATCGAAGCGTGAAACGCGAATAGTGTCGATTGTAGGCAAATCGCGCGTCACGCCGACGTTTGGGCCTACAGTAACACAGACGCCGGTACCAGCGGCGGCAACAACAAAGCTGCCGGCTGCTGACCCAGTCTTGTCGCCGTGTGCAGAGACTGTTTCACCTGTGTCCGATTCCGCCACTGCAGACCTTGAGAAGGTGCAAGCATCGCATACAACGGCAAAGAAGGGGGTGGCAGAAATACACGATGGGCGGATTAGCTTTACTCCACGTGATCAGTTTATCATAGAGCAGGGTCGTCATCAGGCGGTTCAGCAGGCACAGAAGCTGGCACAGGTTCCGCAGGGTCAAACGCAGACACCAGAGCAAACACCGCTGCGGCAGAGCTCGCTTAAAAAGACTGCTAACATGGCATCTGCAGCAACGGGCAGCAGCGGGTCGGATGCGTCTTCATATGTGTCGGTGGCGGCATCGGCGTCGCCGCCATCGGTGACCACGTTCCGGCCATCGATGGAGGTAAGCATTGTGGAGGGGCTGCACAAAGAGCCCCTGCGAGACCCACGCGGGGACCTGTCGGATCTTGTGGTAGCAGTGCCGCAAGCTGTGTGCGGCGGGCTGTCTACCGAGGACGTTGGGGCGGCGGCACGCAGCGCAGCGCGGCGCATTGTGCTGCCACACATGCGCGCGACAACGCCGGTTTCGGCAAGTGTGCCGGCACCGCAGATTGTTCCGCGCGGCGCAGCAGCTGAAACTGTGCGCGGGGAAGCATCGGACGATGAGGATGACGACGACTATGTAACCGTCGAGCACGTTGCAGACACGCCGACGTCTGCAGTGGGCAGGAACGCGATGCGCGGTAGGCGGCCGCCGCGGCTCGGGATTAGCCGGGACCCGCGGATCGGGATGCTGCGCGCGCGCTCTCACTCAGCATCGAGTCTAAGCTCGATGGGCAGCACCGCCACGCGGTCGATTATTGTATCTCCGACCAGTAGCACGCAGGCGGCGTTCCGCAGTCCGAGTTCGGCAGCGTTTTCGGTCAGCGATCTGTCGCCACCAGCGACCAACCGTCCGGACTTGCAGCGTGACGCACCGGGACTTCGCATCTACGCTGAAGCGAATTCGACAATCGGCAACACTTCGCTGATGTCAATGCTGGCAGAGCAGGAGACCGCGGCTCGGCGGCTTGCGGAGCAGCAAAAGCGAGTCAGTTATGCAGCGAAGATCGCCAGGCAGGCGCCCAGCATCTCTTCAGTGGGTAGCAGCAGCCATATCCGCAAGGCGCCAGGCATCAGAGCGGATCCTGCGGCCTCAGGTGGGCATGCAGGCGGACGCAAATCGGACGTTGCGCTGATGGGGCAGCCGGACGACCATGCGATGGAAGTGGACGGATTTGTGCCGCTGCGAAGTCCAGAAGCAGGCAATGGGGCCAGGGCGCCAGTAGCGGCGGCCTCGTCGCCGACCAGCAGCTTCCGTACTATTGCGTCCAGCAACAGCGGCAGCGTGGCAAGCGGCACAAGCGGTTCGCCATTGTCAAGGCAAGCGCAGGCGGGCGCAAGGGCAGGGCGACTGCTGGGTTTGCGTGCCAAGGGCGCGCTAGGCAGTCCGCTGATCCGCCGCGCGTTGAGTCTCAAAAAGAAGAGCTCAAAAGAGTCGCAACACAGCAGCGAGCAAACTGCGTCGCCGCCGCTGCCGCACACGCCGTTGGTGATGGCGGGTCATGTGCGCGCTGAAAGTCAGTCGAGCGAGTCGCCGTTAGTGAAGCGCAGCAGAAGTGAGCTGGCGCTGGGTGAGGCGGCGGGAGCGGCAGAGGTACAGCGCGAGCCGTTGCTACAGGCGCAGTATTCGGTTAGCCAGTTTGATTTGACAGGCGAGACGCAGGCAGCGCTGGAGGAGCGCATCCGACTCAATGTGGCAGGTGGCGAGCCGGCAGCACGGGCAGCAGTGCGAGCAAAGAAGGACGAATGGATCAACAACACGCAGTTTGTGAGGCAGCGGCTGGCAGGCGGGAAAAGCGGCGCTAGTGATGCGCCCAACACTATTAGTGCTATCGCACGTAAGCGCCGCAGCTCGGGAGACGACGCATGGAAGTCGATTATGGACGGCGCGTTTTTTGGACGTGGTAGTCTGGACCTAGGCGCTGCACGCTCGCGTAAGTCTGAAATTGTGAACGGAGCAGCAGCCAAGACAACTGCGCCGCCGTCGGAGCAGTCACCGGCCCTTGGCGCCGCGCGTAGCTCTGGCGACGGGGCGAATGGCCAGGATTATCTTGGCGTGCGTGCGGCGATGGAGCAGCTGTTGCAGGGAGATGAGGGCGTAACTTCTGTGGGTAAGTCAGATGCGCAAAAGACGATGGCAGCTGAAGGTGGCTCGGAGGCGCACGGTGTGGCTGCAGATCTGAGCGACTTTGCCTCTGTAGACTTTGATTCTAACGCGCTTTTCCACAAGTCGCTACTGGAGGCGGGCGGCATCTCTGGATCACCGTCCGTCAACTCGGCGACTACGACAATGTCGCCGGCGGAACACATGGCCACGTTTAGCGACGTGCGCCGCAAGTACAGCGAATCGCGCTCCGCGGCTGAGGTTGCGACTGCTGCTGCGCCTGGGTCTGAGCACCCAGGCACGCATCGGTTTTTAGCAAAAGTCAAGAACGCGCTGATTGGCGGGCGGCACCACGGTGCTTTGAGCACTCACATGCAGGCGCGTCAGCGCGATGTTCGCAAGGGCACGCGCGGCGCCAAGCCCCGCAGCAGCAGCGATGCAGCAGCCCGTCCTGGCGGGCATCTGCAGCCGCCACGTGTGGATTTTGATCTTGGGTCGAGTCTGCTGACGCCCGACTCGCTTCAACAGCGCGCACATGCAGACTACACGCTTGTAGCTCATCCGTCTGTCACCAGCAATGGTAGGACCGCTGCGCAGGCGCAGCAGCCAAAGGCCGTAGACGCCACGGATGTTGCTAACGACTCAGCGTATTATTTGATTGACTACATTAACTCGCAGGACATGGACGCCGGCAGCCGCGCCAGCAGCGCCGATGGCAGTTCCAGCGACGCATTTCTCGGCGCTACGCTGTTGCCGGCTGCGCGCCGCGTTGTTAACGTTAGCACACGCATGCGGCAGACGCAGTACGAGTACAACTACGGTAGCCAGATCTTTGAGTGTCTGGACAAGGACTTTACGCTGCTAAAGACTGATATGTTCAACGACATTGGCGCAGACCTGGGCCTGCGTCCGCCGCCCACCAGCGCAACCCCCAATGCACAGTCGTTGTCCGTTGCTCGCTCTCGGAAGCGTCCGGCGGACGTCACTGCTGCCACTGCGTTCACTGCTGCTGCGCTTAACAGCATTGTCGCCCGCAACGCCAAGGCGCGCGGGGCTGCCAACATGGTGCCCTCCGCCAATCCCGCTAACCAGATGCGCGCCCGGCAGCTGATGACTTAACGTCCGGTGGCGCAGGGCTGCTGTGTCCCGCCCCCGCCTGCACGCATCGCAGCTTTCTCAGCAGGCTCCGCTATTTTGTGTAGATTGCTTTTTTTGGGGAATCGGCTCGGTCCATGCGCTCCACACTTCCTGCATGCAATGGCCGACAATGGCGCGGGGCGTCTGCCGGCCGCAAATGTGATTTCCCTGAGCGCTGCATTTGTTTTTCTACCTGTTTTTATTGATGCGAATTTGGTTGATTGAATGTTGTTTCTGCTGGTGCTGATAATTTGAAGTGTGAAATGTGTTAACATAATGTACAAGATGGCTTGACTGCTGCCTCCTCCCACCCTCAGAAAAAGGGTGCTGTTAGTTGTCCGGACCCGTGCAGCGCCAATTGCGTATTGCGTGCGTGCTAGCCGCATGCAGTTTGTGTAAAGTCGTGATGCATCCAGCGCAGATTGCGTGCCTCCTTTCGGCACGTACTTCGCGTAAAGACGGCATACGTTAAGCAAAGTGGAAGTGAGGAACTGTGTGGCCGGTGTGTGCGCCAAAGTGCGCGTGCAATTTGCACCTTCCTCCATTGCTCAGAGCTCCGCGCACTTGGCCAAATGCTGCAGAAACTCTGCCTCCTCTTTAATCACTTCTCCACACTTGGGGCAAGTCCATTGCGCATAACCGAGTGCAAACCACCGCGCACCACTCGTCGCATTCTTTAGCCTGGTATGTGCATGTGCTGGCTGCTGTGTCATACTGTCGCGCCAATGATACTTGTAAGTTTTGATGTTGTTGACTATGTCTATTTCTCCAGATCCAATGCGTACTGTTTGTAAGAGGGTTCGTCGAGCAAAAGGAATAAATGAGAATGCCAAAGAGTTTGATTAATAAAATGATCTGAACCTTTTGACTGAAGTAAAATTGCTCACTTCTGTACTTCTTAAAAATGATTAATAGACTATCAAAGCACTATAAAGCTAAAGACATGTAGTTACTGAAATATAAAAAAAAAAGTAAAGGGGATTTTTTTTTTTTTTTTGAAGAAAGAGGGGTCTTAAAGGGATTGCAATTGACAGAGCAAAGTAGAAACAAAGCTATTTTCTTTTCGAAAAAGAGGCTTGGAAGAGACTCTGGGGAAAAATATGATGTTTTGACTTAAAAAGGAAGGAGGAAAAAAAAAAACCAGACCATGAGGAGCTTATTTATTTTGTCCAATGAATGACTCAAAACAACGGACCTTTAATCATTTTGTGGTTAGTCTTTCTCGCCCCCTTTCCTCTGTCGTAAAAATGGCTCTTTTTTTTTTATGAGCAAGTGCGAATCCGTTTCTATCCTTTCTCTCTCCCTCTTTTCTTTTTTCTCCTATAATTCCATTTTTTTCCAATTATTTGTCCAATAAATTGCAAAATATTTATTCCAACTACTTGGGACATTAGTAATTCTTTCTCCCTATTTTTTTCTCACACCAAAAGTTCATAATCCCCTTTTTTTTTTGGCTATTAGTGTTTTTTTTATGTTTTGAAGTGGAATTGATTTTCAATTGCTGCATTTTGGTTTGTTTTAAAATGTTGCATATTTGCACTTTGTTTTTTTTTTGTGTCGAGTACATGACAGGGAAAAAGTGTGCATGTGCGTTAAAAAAAACATTGTTGTTACCTCCACTCTTGTGGAAAAATTAGAAGTAAAAAAAAAGCAACTGTAGAAAAATTGTATTGGTTTATCCTTGAGGATTGTACAAAAATAAAATGGATTTTCAATTTTGTAAATCTTCTTACCAACTTTTAACGATATGCATGAATACCGCATTTTTTCTATGCATTTTCCTTCTCCTCCCCACTTCTTCACGTTATGTCTGTCCCTTTTTTCGTTCTTTTCACATTGAAACTTTTCCTTTTTCATGTCATTCTTGCGCCTTATTACTTTGATTGCGTAAGCTGTCGCCATAGTCGCACATTTTATCACAATGTGAGAAAACTCTATACTAATGGCTGATATTCAATATCCTTTTGTTTCCCCCCAATTTTTTTTTATGCAGCCTTTACAAATTTACTTTGCATTGAAATATTATTGCATACAGACATAGTAAAGAAAAAATAACAAGAATATACTACATTTACCATGTGTGCATGTCATTTTTTTGTACTTTTAAGAAGTTTAATAAATTATTTGTATTCTGAAGCATTAACGTATTAGTTGCATATGGATCTGACTTTTCTCTCTCTCTCCAATGTGGTTGCATGAGGTGTCTAAAATAATTCAACACCATATTCTTTCGAATTTTCTGGTGGAGGAGAGTGAATCAGATTGTAGAGTTTTTGCTCATGCAGCCGTAGCATGCCGAATCATTATACATTTATACCCTTGACGTGCATTATCTGTTGCTGATTGGAAGGTTGTGTGTACGTAAATATATAATATTTTTTTATGTTAATCCTCTCTTTGTGTTATCTACGAGATGTTTACTTTTTTGGTCAAATTTGTCATTAAAAGTTGTTTTCTATCATCCTTTTGTTTTTTTGTACTATAAGTATGAGTTATATTCGTAAATAGGGTTAGAGCTTCTGATAAACCTCAATATGCCACAGTCTATTTAAATTTTAAATAGATGTTGTGATGGTAAAACTGCTTTTTATTACACACCACTTAATACATAAGTATATTCTAACTGTGAAAATTTATGAGAAATTTATACACTGCTTCGTTTGTAAACTTGCTGCACGTCTAATTGAAGCCAAAAGCAAATAAATGCGCAAATATGCCAAACCGAAAAGAAAATGGCAACCACCATTGTTGCTTGCTTAGACATGCGTGTGCATCAACTCAGAAATTTCTTGGCTTCTTTTGCAGGTACACTAAATTACTTTTAGAAAAGTGGCTAGGCAACAAAGGCAGGGCACAGCTACAATTGAGAAGTATGTGCAGGTGCGTAGACTTCTCTTGCACGTGTTTTCTGACTGTCACGCGTTCTTTTAAAAGTACGCCTGCAGGATGTTGATATATATTTTTTAGTCTGTCAGTGCTTTTCAGAAATTAACGTCAGTCATTTCTTGTAATTAAATGTTGAAATTAGACAAATGGATGTTATTATTAGATTTATCCGAGTTTTTAATAAAATATTCTAGTGTTAAAGCATAGATTAGCAACAAATTAATGAGAAGGCGTTCTCTGACTCAATTATTAATTGCTTGCTTGATATGATCAAATTTAATTTTGTAGCGAGATAAGCATTGTTTATTCATTTTTGCATTATTATATTGTAGCTGAGGTTGTGACGAGTTAAAAGTAAAAGCACCAATATAAAACTAAAGAGAAAAATAAAGGGTCATGCATTCCCCAATAATCAACCGCCTCCATTCATTCGCGCCTCCCCTCCAAATGCGTGGTTGCGGTTTCTTGTTTCTAAACTGGCTGGCAAAGGCCTCCCGTGTCAAACGACTAAAGCAAAACGTTGATTAAATTACTTTAGCAAATTTGGGAATTTATAGTTTTCAACAGATTGTCCATATGAGACAACATAGCATGTGCGTAATCTTAAAATATTTAATTTTATTATGCCCCTTTTAAAGCTGTTGTTATATATTGTAAAATTATAAAAACAAAGCAACAAATACAAAGTCAAGCTGCCTATCTAACGTTTGAACAGTTTAAGAAAGGGCAGTGAACACAAAATAGATATTTTGGAATACTCGGTGTGGTAAACAATTTCCTTTCTCATTTTTTTGCTATGTTTTATTTTTCAAAACAAAAATACTTTCCTGCAGAAATTTTAGTATAGTAAAATGTTTTATTTTACTTGTTTGGTGTCTTTTGGTGTCAGTGTTTTAAAATTCTTTAATTAATAATGCACTATTGCTACACAGTTTTTTTTTACTTTAGAACATCCAGGAACGTGTTGGGGAAAAAGTAAAGAAGCGTTGCTATTCTTATACAATTCACACGGTAGCGGAAGAACAAGTATGTATGATTGGCATAAATGTGCATGTTCTCTTTATGCTTTACTTCTCAAGTAAGTATTCTAACGCTTCTATAATGACACTTGTAGCTTGATTTTGAGGCATTCTATAATAAGTTTAAAGCAGGAAACAAACACATTATTGAATGGTATACGTATTAAAAATTTGAATTGGCTATATGCTGAATTACCATTTAACTTATGAACAAAAAAAAAGCCACTAGTTATCATTGTTTCTTGGTCCCCGTAAACAAAAAGTTTGGAATAAAATACTTTGTTGAGCACATATCTGAATTTTATCTTGCAGCTCAGAATAACCAGAAGCGATCCACGATGTTCCTTCTGCAGCGCATTTTTTACTTAATGAGAAAACCCGATGTACACTATATTCGGGTAGACATGTTGACTTTTATCTTCCTTGATATATCGTTATTTGTTTTTTGTTCAGCTATTTGGTTGCTATTGGCAAATATTTTGCTTTGCTAAGCAGTCTTTATTCTATGGTTATCCCCCAAGCTGAAATATCTTTTCATGCGCGCAACTATCCATAAAAATCAAACAATTTTTTTTATTAAAATAGCAAGAAAACTAAAATAGTTACCTAGTTGAGACAATCCTAATGTTTGAAATGTATTGTTTATGTCATCAGCTACTAGGAATAAAATAAAAAATGGCAAAAAAAATTATTTTAATTTTGTGCACCCCCATTGAATCTGAGATGTAATAAAGAGTGTGTTTGTGCGGAAATTTGTGCTGCCTTGTTACTCAACTTTTTCTCACCTTTAATGCACGGTATCTTTTTGGATATTAGATTTAAGATACTTGTTCGTTTTTTAATATGAAAATAGAAACTGCAAGTTCAACTTATTTTTATATTTCTCGCACTATCCTTTTCTTTCATATTGCGGAAAAGTAAAGTATACAGAAAAAGGCAAGGCGTGAACAAATAATCTAGATGTATTGTTTTGTTATGCGTTGGCTGTGTAGAACAGAGACTTCTTGATTACCTTGCACTTACTGCAAGAAATATTCATAAAAAAGGGAGAGTTGTGCGTTGACAAGTAGTTGCTTTTTAAACTAATTAGTTCTTTCTGTCTCTCGTTCCCTCTTTTTTGGTTGGTTGTTCCGTACACATTTCTGCTAATACTGGTTATTAATAAAAAGCCTCTCCCCGCTTGCTTACTACTTTCTCTAAGCACAATTTTAAACAATTATAGGCGCGCAGAAACTGAGAAGTCATTCTTCTTTTTGTGCGTTGGGGTTTGATTGCTTATCTAGCAGTAAGATAGCATCACAAAGTTTTTTTTTTTTATAAAAAACCAAATAAGTGTAATTCAAAAAGGGTGTTATTTTGAATCAAAAGTTTTTTTGTAAAAAAGTTGTTGCTAGCTTTTTCTATTTTATGATATATACACGGCACGTTTCTTGACAGCAAACTTGTTAGCTTGATATTTTTTACTTTTTATACATCCTTTTTTTCTTCTTCCAAAACTACGTATATTACTGAGCGTCTTAATTTGAAACAATTGCTGCCCTTTTTCTTTTAAAAAGCAGTGTAAAAAAAGCAAACAAAACACATTATACGTCTGCAGATTCGCATTACCTTTATTATTGCTTTGCATGGTTATTTATTAGTAACACACGGCAAAAAAATTGCGGCTTAAAGCAGTATAGTATCTATAGAGGCAATAAGCATTTCAACCGTGGCATATGTGCAAACAGCAGAAACAAGAGCAGTGTGTGTGGATTGCATGCAGTTCTAGCACTAACTGTAAATTAAATCGACTAGAGGCAGCTACCAATAACTATAGCTGCGACGTTTGCGGAAGTAACTGGGAACAACTTTCTGACTACGTTGCTCATCGAGCAGAGTGTATATTTAGTTGACGTCACTTTTGTAGATATGTTTTAAGCTTTTGATTATAGCATTAGACGTCCGTAATAAGTTTATATATCGATCAAACGCTTGCATTTTTTTTACTATAAATACTATGTTTTGATGTGTAAATTTTTCTTCAGTATTTTGTTAACTAATTCAAACTTTTATTATTATTCTAGCATATATTTGTTGCGAAAGGTGCGCGACTATCTTGAGCAAGTGGCTTTTTTAAAGAATAGTTTATCATAAATAAATATTCGTAAGGAATCTACAAACAACTACTTCATGCAATTCCTTTTTATAGATGTGTTCATACACCCTTTCAATGCCTTTTTAATTAGCTCGCATTGAAGGGTGATGCATCACATCTTCAGGGATGCTCTCAGGGTGATAGCACCATCCCTTTTGTCGGCCGACTTGGCTTTGCTCATGGTTCATGTCCGGCAGCCATCCGGCCACCGCAACATATTATTATATTAGAATTTGTTGCGGGAGCCAAATGGCTCACGGACATGACCATGGACTAGATCAAGCCAAGTGATTAAGAAGAAGATAATCATCATGAGAAAACAAGCGCAGGACGAGATTGAACAGATACAACGAGAATGGCATTATTTGCACATCTATTAGTACAGTTCTAGCACTATAAAAAGGAGCACAGTTTCCTGATGGTTTTGTGAATGTTTCTTTACGATTATAAATAACTCTAAAACATTAAACTACTTTTTAATAGCAAGTCGGCCTTCTTGCCGCAATAAATTTTTATGTGTTTGTTGTTTTGGTACAAGTACTTACTCTTGTAGTACGTTTAAATTAAACCCTTTTATAAAAGCAATAAAAGTGTGTTTTTCAAAACATCTTGTAGTTTGAAACATGATAACCCTAATTTTTTAAACAGAAGTAATATATTTAGAAAACAACTTTTCCAAAAAAAAACAACCTAGAAATTGTACACTACAAAACCAATTCGGGTATGCGCGTATCCACTAATAAAAAATGTAGTGTGCAAAGAATTAGAAAGAGCTGACTGCTTTAACCAAGAATTACACCTGATGTAAGTAAAAGCCTTATTAACGGGCTGTGTGGTGTGCATAGTAGCACTGTTGATAGCAATTTTTTTAAACCAGAAAACTGCTGTACAACTAGCAAGTATTTATTTAAAACCACCGCCAATAAACACAAGCTAAATTATGGCAATACGCTTTGAACCATGACAACTTTTATTGGATTCATTACGTCCATCTCGCTCATTTTCAACGGGGGTTTTATCCTCGTCATTACTACTATCATTATCGCCGTCATAGCTACTTTGTTTATCAGGTTTTTCATTTTCAGTAGGATCGTCATCAAATAAACCGATATCAACTAGGTCAGTTGGTTCAGTATCATCATTATGTATAATATTATATTTTTTTTTATCTAAAGACAAGTAAATTGTAAAGCTTTTTTCTTTAAATATATAAAACCCATTTTCTATTTTATAACTACACAGTTCAATATTAGTGTCAAAGATTCCTGCGAACCGCTTTTTGTTTTCTTCAAAGGCTGCGGTTTTCTGAAAGACAGCCAGTGGGGTTTCCTCATTCTTTGACATATTTGTTAAACAATGCTTTAAAATTACCTATAAAAGTTGCAATATGCAGTTTATAAAAGTAGAAAAAAGTAGTAAGAATAATTGTTAGTTTAAAAAATTATTTGAAAAATGGCAGAAGAATAAATTAGGTTTTTATACAATTTACGTTAAGCAAAATGACAGCTTCTAACGATGCTTACAAATTATAATGCAGATACAAAAATAGAAATTGACGTAATTTTTTTATCAAGTAACGGGTTCTTTATATTAAAAACACCTAAAAAGAATAGTTGCGACAATCAAAGAAAGACTGTCGTACAATACGTCATCGAATTTAAAAAAATATTCAGCTAGAAGTAAAATATTATTGAACTATTACTAATCTATTGAATATTATAGTTGTACGCTTTCAATATCTTGTTTTTATAAAAATATACTGTAAAACATTTTATCTGTATTTTTCTGTTTGTTTGTCTATACTCTACTAGAATTCAAACTATGTATAATTATATAGACCTCATAAAGCAAAAAAGTAAAACTAGAAAACTCTAATAAAAAATAGAGTAAGTAGTTCATCTATCCATAAAATCCTACCCAGTGCGGTAGAGGGCAGTGTTGCCGGCACAAAATAAACTACCAACTAGATTTACTGTTTTTAGATTAAGCGTGTCACTTTGCAATTAATAATGACCTTTTTGCTTTTAACAGTAGAAAGCGTCATTACAATTGAAAAAGATTAAATCGAATGCAATCAAATTAGAAAATATGCATTTGTAAAGTTTCCATTGCTTGTGCCATTGGCATAGGCAATGAACTTAGTACTGCAGGAGTCGGCGGTTGTATGTTGATGTGTTTTTATAAACTACATTACTACTAGAAACAAAAAAAATTATACCTAGCTAATTTTAATCTTCCTCTGGAAAAACCCCGTCATTACTAGAATCAAGTTCTATTCTTGCTGTCCCCCCGTTTTCAAAAACAACAGTAGAAGCATTTTGTGGTTTGTAGATAGAATAAGGAGAATTTAAACTAAAGAAAATTGTAAAACCTTCTCCTTTAAAACAGTAAAGACCTGTTGCGGGAGCCAAATGGCTCACGGACATGAACCCCGAACAGGATCAAGCCAAAGGATCAAGGAGATGATGATAGCCATCGTGAGAAAGCAAGCACAAGATGAGATTGAGCTGATAGAACAAGAATGGCATCATTTGCACTTCTATTAGTACAGCTCAAGCATTATAAAAAGAAGCACAGTTTTCTGGTGGTTTTGTGAATGTTTCTTTACGAATATAAATAACTCTAAAACATTTATACTACTTTTTATTATAAGTCGGCCCTATTACCGCAACAAATACCTACTCTTGTAGTATGTTTGGATTAAAACATTTTATGAAAGCAATGAAAGTGCGCTTTTTAAAACATATTGTAGTTTAAAACATGATAGCCATAATTTTTAAACAGAAGTAATATATTTAGAAAACAACTTTTCCAAAAAGAAACCTAGAAATTGTACACTACAAAACCAATTCGGGTATGCGCGTATCCACTAATAAAAAAATGTAGTGTGCAAAGAATTAGAAAGAGCTGACTGCTTTAACCAAGAAATTACACCTGATTTAAGTAAAAGCCTTATTAACGGGCTGTGTGGTGTGCATAGTAGCACTGTTGATAGCAATTTTTTTAAACCAGAAAACTGCTGTACAACTGGCAAGTATTTATTTAAAACCACCGCCAATAAACACAAGCTAAATTATGGCAATACGCTTTGATCCATAACAACTTTTATTGGATTCATTACGCCCATCTCGCTCATTTTCAACGGGAGTTTCATCACCATTAGCTCTATTTTGTGTATTAGCCCCTGCATTATTCCCATGCTCGTTACCAACTAAATCATCTTGGTCACTTGGTCCGGTGTCAAGCCCTGAATCAGATTCTTTTTCTTCAACATAAAAAATTGCTTCATCTAATTTTGCATAAATTACATGTGTATCTGAAACAAAAATATGAAGCCCTTCATTATCTAATCCTGAACTAGAATGATCTCCACTAATTCCATAATTTCTATCATAAAATTATTTATTTTGTTTACAGGCCCAAGTTTGTTTAAAGCAAATAGGTTGGTGATTATCAGTTGGCATATCAGTTGAATAATACCTTAAGGTTACTTGTAAAAGTAATAAGCTGTAGCGTTTATAAAAAAGTGTGGTAGAAATAAACAACAAAAAATGTGTAAAGAAGAAGAATAAAATATATTTTATTAAAATTTTTTTGTTAAATAGGCAAAATTTCTGCTTCTGATGATGACTACAGTCACAAATGCAGCTACAAAGAATAAAAAATTATCATAAAAAAGCTTCTTTTTACCGGACAATAAATTCTTTTTGTTTGAAAACACAAAGCATCATTAACAATCAAAGAAGGACTGCGCTAAAATGCATGAATAGAAATCTTTTTAAGTGAATTTTGTACTAGCAGAAATCGTTATTGCATTATTACTGATTTATTTAGTATATTAGTAGTGCATTTTCAATAATTTGTTTGTTTATAAGTGTACTCTGTAGAACTTACTATCTTGAGTTTTCATTTGACCATTTAAAGAATATCAGATTTAGCCTACGTGTAATTGTGTAGGTGATACAAAAAAATAGCAAAAACACCAAGGAAGCCTGAAAAAAAGACTAGGTAACCTCATCTAACTGTGAAGCTTTACCCTGAGCAGTAAACAGCTCTGCTGCTGTCATCAAGTAAAAAAATTTACTACTATTGAATTAAGCAAAAACACCTTTGAAAAAGTGTCTATTGTATTAAACCATTGGCATGCTTAATAAATTTGGTGCTACAAGTGTTTTATTATTTTTCTGAACCTAAACTTTGAATAAACCAAGCTTACAACAAATAAAATAAAATAATTATGCATGCGTAATGGTCAGATTAATAAGCGTGAACACGTTTTTTTGTAGCAACAATTATTCGAACCGCTATAAAGAAATATATATATATATATATATACTTGTTTTTGTGGTTTTTAAAGTGCGTTTCCTTGTAATACAATTAGCTGTTACGCAGTTTTTTAATATTGAACACAGCATTTTGTTTAATAATAAATTTGATTTATCAAGTTAACGTCTAGATTTAATGACAAAAATACATTTGCGGTGTAGAGATTTTAGTAGTGTATTTAAGTTTTAGACGTTATTTACCAAAGCTTACACTAGAATTTTTAAAAGTATTTCCATACTTCATTAAAAGAAGTTATGCCTATAATAACAAAAATAAAATAAAACACTCCTAGTTGTTATTCCCTTTTATTATTGTTTCTACAGCGATACCATGATAATTAGTAATATCAGCATTGTTTAACTGTTTAAGAGATGTAGAAATAATTTTTTTTAATTTTCTCTATTTCCTATTGCTAAATTATTACGAATGTATTATAAGTATTATTGCAAAAGTTGACAGTAAAATGAGGACCAAAATTCTTTAACAGGACCTAATAAGGGGTTATGTTTCTCATCCATACCATGTAAAAGATTTTCAAAAGTAGCTTTTTGATTATGAAGGGCTTCACGAACAATCTCTTGTATATCATCCACCAAAAATAAATTTTGCCAAATACCAACAAGACATTCAACTAGACATTCCGAACCATTCTTTAACATTTCCAGTTGACATTTATTAGTCAATTGAATAATTTTATCAATATACTTGTTAATAATATTCAAATGTCCAAGATTAGCAATAATAAAAGTGTCAAGGTATTTAATAGAATCCTGGGATATGATTAATTCTTTATTAAATGCGCTAATAAAAGTCTGTTGACGCAATGCAGATTGTAATGATGTTTGTTTTGAAAGTAAAACACAAAACAATACACTATTACATAGTTCTGGTTTAGAAGTATTAACTAATACATGTAGAAAATCTTTAATATCTATAATACATTCAGAATTTAATGCCTTGTATATGTCAAATCCCAATGGATAAATATTATTTAACATATTAATTTGAGCACATATTTTATGTTTTTCAGATACAACTAATCCATTTTCAATTTCCTTGGAAAGTAAAGTTGTAAGTTTTTTCATTGCGTAATACTCTGTATTCAATACTTCACTCACCATTGTACCAATAGATTTGTTATCGACATATTGATGAATAGCAAATATCCTTAGTTCATGAGAACAATATTCGTTAGTTATCAAATAACTAAGGATTTTTTGTTGACTAATACCAGGCAATGGTAATTGAGCTTTCATATAGGGACTAGTAAGAAATTGCTTTGATTCAGTAGTATTTTGTAAAAGATACTCGACATGTCGGAGTGTTTTTGTTTTTTCATCCTCTGTCAATGTGGTCCATGTTAAATCAACGTGTTCTGCCCATTTTAAAACGATTTTGGAAAAATAATCAATACTCCAATTCTTTACTTGTGCTGTTAATGCCAATAATCCATGATATTGTACATGCGCTATCTGCGCACTCAACATGCCCATAAAGCGGATTAAACCTAAAACAATAATGCGTATAAAACACAGCCTTAAGAGGAAAAGAGTATATAAATGGTTTTTAAACCGAATATGATTGATTTGCTTTTTGCTGGCAAAAATAAAAAATAAAAAAAAACATAAAGTAAGCTATAAAGAATAATGAAAGTTATACGTATGCAGCACCTGATTTAATGCGCAAAAAAAAAAAACCGAAAAAGAAATAAGGAATGTGTGTTATATGCGCACTACAAAAGGCATTACACCAACTTTCTGTTCTTTTGGAATGCGCGAAAGTTCAACCAACTCATCTTCACAAGCCAAACGTAGAATCTCTGGAGTAGCAGGAAGTTCAAAATGCAAAGAAGATTTATGCTCAGAGTGTTTGCGTGCAGCCAACACAGCATCTCTCAAAGCAAAAAATACTGAAGAACCAAGGAACAGTGGTGGTTCACCAATACCCTTTGATGAAAAAATGGTCTTAAGAGCATTAGGTGCGCCTTCCAATAACTCAACACGGAAATCACGAGGAATATCCATAGCAGAAGGAATCTTATAATTACCAGGGCCCTGAGTAAACAAACGACCATTCTTTGGGAAATATAAGAATTCTTCTGTAGTTGACCATCCTTGTCCTTGAGCAAAAGCACCTTCAATCTGTCCAATATCAATAGCCTTATTGAGTGACTTTCCTACGTCCATAATAATGTCCACACGACGAGTAGTATGAGCTCCCGTCAGCGTATCAAGTTCCACTTCTGCCATTGCAACACCCTGCGTAAAATAAAAATATAGCAGGCCCTCGTTAGTCTGCCAATTAAATCCAATATCAGGTGTAGCATAGTGGCCAGCAGCAGTAAGATTGCAACGATCAAGATAAGCAGTGCGCGCAATCTTCGCAAAAGATTCTCCATGCATACTTTCACGGTATGGACGCAAACGATCGGCCAGCACGCGACAAGCATTGTACACAGCATAACCATTAAGATCAGACGATGCAGACGCCGCAGTAGGTGAAGTGTTAGCAGCTGTGTTAGTAGCAGTCTCACTGATAAATATGGCATCAAGTGGCAACTCCAATGTCTCTGCAGCAACCATAGCCATTTTAGTGTGCAAACCCTGTCCCATTTCCGTTCCACCATGAGCCACCAGCACAGAACCATCCATATAAACGTGGACAAGCGCCATGCCCTGATTGAGATGTTTAACACCAAAAGAAATGCCAAACTTGGTAGGCAGCAGTGCAAGACCACGCTTGCGGTAACGCGATGCAGCATTAAATGCATCGACCTCAGAACGGCGTGTGTCAAAGTGTGCCTTCTGTTTAATCTGCTTCCACATACGCGGAACATTCCAATCATCATCCAACGGCTGCGAGAAAGGAGTGACGTCACCAGCACGATACATATTACGCTCACGTAGTACCTCAACAGGGAGTTCAAGACGATCGGCCAACTCACACAGCATATTCTCCAGCATTATCATACCTTGGCAGCCACCGAAGCTACGGAATGCTGTGTTTGACTGCGTGTTGGTGCGGCAGACACGTCCCTCAAAGTCTGTGGCTGGAATGCGGTAGCAGTTGTCAAGATGTGACATAGCACGTTCCAACACGCCAATCGACAGGTCATGCGAGAAACCGCCATTTGAGTAAATCCGCATGCGTACGCCCAATAATTGTCCGTCGCGAGTGGCTCCAACCTTCCAGCGGCCGTAGAACGGATGACGTTGACCAGTAATCTGCATATCCTCGTCGCGATCAAGCATAATCCTCACCGAGCGGTTGGTATGATACGCTGCCAGAGCAGTGTACGCCGCAATAAGAGCCGACCGCGACTCTTTTCCTCCAAAACCACCACCCATACGCTTAACATGGCAGACAATACGATTAGCAGGAACACCCAGCAGCTCTGCACAAACCATCTGCGTCTCGGTGGGGTTCTGAGTGCTAGCATAAATGTCAAACTCACCGCCCTCACCCTTAGGCACAACAATTGAGCCAAAAGGCTCTAGGTAAAAGTGTTCCTGTGGTGCGCAGTACGACTCACCCTCAAGTACACAGTCAGCCTGAGCAAATGCCGCCTCAATGTCGCCGTTCTTTAACTGCCGGACCTCCGGGAACCACGACTGCTGCTCCACCGCATCGCGCACTGTCAATACAGCCGGCAAATCCTCATACTCCACGCGTACCAATCGTGCAGCCTCTTGTGCCAAACGCTGTGTGTCAGCAACCACCAATGCAAGCGGTTGACCCATGTGGTGCACTTCAGTGCTGGGCAAAATCTCCTCGTCTTTAAAAATGTTCCACACATTGTGTCCCGGCACGTCTTGCGCTGTTAGCACGCGGTGCACGCCAGGCAACTCGAGCGCATGCTGGCTGTCGATACCCAGGATACGCGCGTGGGCGCGCTCGGACATCACAAGCCCCACGTACAACTCGCCCTGAACTGCCGGCATATCATCAACGTACCGCGCTTCGCCAGTTACCTGCTTCAGCGCCGACAAATGCGCGATACCCTTGCCGACAATGGCACGGTCGACCACTGATGCGTACTCCTGCTTCCCGCGCGACAACTGCCGCTCCGAATCTTCCTCCAACTCCTGCGCAAGCCGTGCCTCAGCACAGCTAATCCGTAACTGCTTACATGAAACTGCCCAGAATTTAAACAGAAAACTGGTGGTCAACGCCGCACGGTACTCGGCCATACCACCAGGCACACCATAATCCAGCCTCAGCTCATCCTGACACGCAGCAAGCATCGAATCTAGCACTGCACGCTCGCCCCACTGCTGTCCGTCCACGCTGCGCATAGCTGCTTTTGCCAGCACCGTTGTCGGGGCCATTCCACCATACGCAAATGCCGCATCGCGAACTACACCTGTCGCTACGTCCACGCGCACACGCAACCCACATGTAACAATGGCAATGTCATCATCCTTGCGCTTGGCCTGCTTGAATGCCCGTACTACTTCGCCTTCAGCGTTGAAAGGCACGTGTACACTAAGTAGCACCTCGCCACGCTGCATGGCTGTGCGTCGGTAGCCGAGGAAAAACTCACACATCGGCACCTGGCGTTGTCCGTGCTCGTGCGATACCAACGTAACTGTCGCACCACTCGCCATAAACACCGGATTAAGATCCGAAATAGGTGATGCCGTCGCAATGTTTCCAGCAATCGTCGCCACGTTACGAATCTGATTTCCAGCAAAGTACCGCAGATTCTCACGCAACGCCGCCAGACTCTGCGTCCGCTGCTCTCCGTGCTCTACTATCAATGCGTCCAGCGCACTACCAAACTGTGCCAACGTAATGTTTGCTCCAAAAGTCACCCCATTTGCATCGCTATGGACTGCGCGCAGCTCCGAAATATCGTTGACATACACTTGCACTGGAAACTTGGCACGCTTGAATTTAACCTCCACGCCTACCTCGCTGTTGCCCGCCACAAGCTTTGCATCAGGGTGCACCTCTACCGTCTGCAGCAACCCCTCCAGTGTTAGCGGCCGGTAAAGCGTGCGACACCACGATGTCCCGTCGCCACTACTAATCTTTAGCGTCTGAAGCCGCGGTTCATCTTCTGAGGTATTTCCCTTGGAATAGCGAATCAGAAATGGCGGAAAGATTAGCTCCTGCGTGGGATCGTAGGCCTTGAATTGACCAATCACCTGAGCCTTTTCTACCTCTGCCTGATTCTGACTCTTGCAGCAGCTACCACTCGTTGTCTTGCCACAACACACATCACCAGTACCTGTCCTCGGAGCTGCCGGCTCAGGCAACGTAAATTCAGTTGGCTTGGGTTTCTCGATTCCATTCGGCTTCTGCAAACGGCAACAATCTTCCAATCCACAGCCACTATCATCCGAATTCTCATCACGAATCACATGCGCCGTACCATCTTCGCCAATAACCGACGTTCCTCTCTTCCAAGCCAGCTCGGAAAAGGTCTTTGCGGCATCGAGAATGGGCCTGTAACCAGTACATCTGCATAGGTTTCCATCAAAGCACTCTTCAATTTCGTGCTCAGACGGATTCGGGTTATTACGTAATAGCGTATACAGAGACATAACAAAACCAGGCGTACAAAATCCACACTGAGAACCATGCAACAGTGCAATACGTTCTTGTACTGGATGTGGATTGGTAGTGTTTCCTAAGCCCTCGACTGTTATAACATGTTTTCCGTCAATGCTATAGAGTGGACATAGACATGCGTTAACTGAGGCATGTACTACTTTGTCCTGTTCGACATCGAAACGTGAAACCATCACTGTACATGCTCCACATCCTCCTTCACCACAACCCAGCTTGGTTCCTGTCAAACCTGTACTGCGTATATACTGTAGCAGTGTCATATCCAAATCCGGTCGCTCCACCAGCACACGTTTACCATTAAGATAAAATAAAATGTTTCTTCCATATTCTTTGTCTTCCATGTTAATTTTCTCTTATCGTAGGTCTGTTTTTGTTGCGCAATTTGAAAAGGTAAAAAAAATGGTTGTTTTTGTTATAAAGTATAGCTTAAAAATAGTTTAGGAGAAAAAAAGGAGTTATGAAATATGCTAGTGAAGAAGTATGCTGCTTTTTTATGAATTCCATTGATCTAAAGTGATAAGATGAGAACGCGGAGAATAAACGCTAAAGATGTGTATTGGCCGCACTGACGGGGAGTTTTTTTTTTGTTTCAACTCGACTGAGCCGCATATTACGCTTTGCTGATTCGATGGTCACATGTGGAACTTTGTACAAGTCGATCGACACACATTAAATTTTTACTGGACAAGGATAATTTATTCTGGAAACTTAATTTCTCCGCTTGCGGGACACGGGAAACGGAGGTTCTCCGAGCCGCTTGCATTCTCCTCACTCCAGCATGTGTAAAATAGTATGTCATTCGGTAGTCGGAATTTATACCTCTTTCTAGTAAGTCCACCAATGTTAACTGATGAAATGAGATTCCAATAACATACTGGATTTCCGTTGATGGGTGACAGAAATATACCAAACCACTGTTAGAAACAGATGATTATATTATCAGCCAGTTTAGATTAAGCAAGAATACTCTGCGTATTGGTGTGCCCACTACAACTAACCTACATGCTGGTGGTGAGATTCTCATTCTTATATTATAAGCGACAGCATCAAAGATCTAGAAAAAAAAAATACAAGCCATGACAATGTACCTGAATGTATTGTTTTCTTGCTAGATAATTGTCTAGTACAGCCAATATCTATGCATTTGTGGTTGCCAGCTAACCAATTCTGTTTCAAATACACTGGTGAGTGGATAAACGATACTCCGCTGAATACATCCTCAACTCTACTGATTTTAAGAAAACTATTGGCGCATGAAAAAAATAATATTTGCATCAGTCAAGGTGAGTTTTGGCAGCGAGTGGTCTTGTGTTTTGCGTTGTGAGAGACAGAGTTTATGCGTCGTTGGCGTTAGCAGACAAGAAAAGACCAAGAAACAGAACAGCAACATATTAGTAGCAGTTTTGAATAGACATAGAGTAGACATTTTTAGCAATATCATGGCAATAATACACAACACAACACATGCAACTTACCCTAATATCGCCCGTATTACTGTAAAGGAGGGTGTAGTCAGATGTGGATACATCCAATGGCCTGTCTCCTCAATTCCATAAAAGAAGAACACACCTTGCATGACTCGCAGATGTTGATGCTCCATGTGCTGTCACTGCTAGTGCTATTGACTGCGATTGCTACTCATGTCGCAGGACATGTGTAGTTTCCATTGGCTGCTTCCTACTCCACCACTAACACCAACGCCAATCACACTGCCAACGACCCCTAAAACCATGCACAAACAACACTTCCACCACCTACAACGCAAACACATTACATAATTAGCGCAAACCCGCCACACCTAATCCTCCCAAGATAATCATACGCCGACGCTAATACTTTTGCAAATTACATTATTTATCCATCATATGATCTGTTACTATAAAACAGAAAATGAACACAAGCGTGTTTATGACGTCTAACAGGTGCTTGTCAGATCTTACGCAAATATTAGAGGATTATTAGAGGCAGGTGACGTACTTTTTTCTTTATCGCATTACTGTCATTGGCCACGATAAACCGAATAATGCGCCTCTCTTTATTCACTTTTTTTTTGGTTGGATTTACAAAGAAAAAAAATGCACCCGTGCGTGCGCATGGCCAAAAAGAAAAAAAAAAAAATTCCTTGTAGTGTGGTCACACACACCCAAATTATGCAACCGAAATGGCTCCGCACATTCCATACCATTTGTCAGAAAATGTCCACTGGGACCAAATTTGGTCAGAATTTTTCTGTTGCATAAAAAAAAACAATCCTCCTATGGAAAAGAGAATAGCAAACTTCCTCCTTTACTTTTTCTTTTAACATATTTTTGAGCTTGTAATTTTAAGAGAATGGATCTTTCAAATAGCACTTTATCTTACCAACCACTTGTTAGTCGTAGACGGTCTTCTTTAGGCACACATCGTACAGAGTCTTCGGCTCCTTCATCTCCTGTTGATGCACCATTGCATAATAGGAAGTTTGTACGTGAATCTGCTGTCACATACACTTATACTTGTGATAAGTGCGGCTTTGGTACTAACCTTCTAAGCTCGTTTATGCCACATGCTTCGAACCCCTGCGACCGCTCGCCAACCAATACTTGGGGAAGTCTCTAAAAAAACCCCCTCCCTTCAATTTTCTCTATTTTTCTTTTCCTACCGGGAAACCTTGTATCTGCTTACTTTACTGAGCAAAAAAAAAAGGAGGCATAAACGTTTCTGTTTACATCCTTTCTTTTCTTTTTCTGTAATAAATATCTGTTTTACGCATCTAATTTATAATCTATAAATAAGAAGTGTTTTAAGGTGCGACGGAACCCTTGCTCCTGTTTCTTGTACCAATTCCTTCCCCCATTCATATCCCCAATCTGAGGCATTAAAATGGCAATGTTGTTGGTGTTTTAAACTTCCGGCATATCCTGTTTAACCTAAGTCAGGGAAAAAAATTCTGAGCGTTTTTCAATGTGAAACCTCTGCGACCTCTGCTGATCAGCCGCAGAAACCTTACCGAGCACCGCAAGAGAAGTACCAAGCAATCCAAAACGCAGACATCACAACAAAATTATTCCGAGTACTCATCACTACTCTAAACTAAGATTGAAATTAACAATTTTTTAGGTTTTCTTGACAACTTGTTCTCCAAAAAAAAAAAAAAAAAAGTATTGTTACGGCTTGTTTTCAGCAAGCAAGATCTACATGCATCGAAATATTACTGAGAACCCGAATCATCTATGCTAATTTTAATCCCAGATTAGTCATGATTTTCTGTGATCAAGAAAAAAGTTGAAAAGAAAATTTCTTGCCATCGGCTCACTACACGCGCGCAAAAAAAAAAAAAAAAACCTTTGTTAGCGTTTAAAAGAAAGCACAGGAACGACCACTTACGCAGCAATCTTAGCTCTCTACCACAAAGTATTTTTTCTTCTAAAACAACAGTCAGTTCTTGTAGTAGTTTTTCCTTGCTTTTATAATTGAGGAGATCATTATTGTGGTACTTAACCGATCTGTTTTTTTTTTCTTGTATATATTCTAGCGAGATACCACCCCAAAACTAACCTACTAAAAAAATCAAACATGGGAAAGAGCAAGGTAAGTTTCTTAACGGCTTTTTTTTTTTTTTTTTGCAACCTATTTTACTATTTGATACTACTGCTTTTTTTAGCGTAGTTTTTTTAGACGGATGTATTACTAAACTAGCATTCACTCTTATGTGGAATATGTTTAATGTTTTGGTTTTGTTAGTCTAAGGAGAATGGCACTGCCAAGATCGAGAAGGTTAAAAAGGCTGTTGAGAAGGCTACCAAGAAGACCAGTTCTGCAAAGGTAGACAAGAAGGAGAACGGTTCCGCAAAGGAAGACAAGAAGGCAAAGAAGGAGGCCAAGAGACTCGCTGAACTGGAGGCTCTGAAGAAAAAGCAGCAAGAAGAGGAGGAGTCTGATTCAGAGTCTGATACTGATTCTTCTGCTTCTGAGGACGAGTCTGAGACCAAAGCCGACTCTGAATCCGAGGCTAACTCCAGCTCTGACTCTGAATCCGAAGCAGATTCTAGCTCTGACTCCGATTCTGACTCTGACGCCAGCACAAGTGATGAGCCTGCGTCAAAGGCCAAGCCTGGCGTCACCGCAGCTTCTTCTGAGGAAGTTGAAGATTCCTCTGATTCCGATTCATCAGATGCCAGCTCTTCGGACTCTTCTGATGACTCTGACGTTGAGATGAACGAGGATTCTGACAGTGGCAAGCGCAAAGCTGATTCTGACGTTGAGATGGACGACACCTCTGACAGCGAAGAGACAAAGCCTGAGCCTGTAGCGAAGAAGCAGCGTACCGAAACTGAGACCGCTTCAATTTTCGTTGGTAATCTTCCGTTCTCAGCCACCGAGGAATCGCTAAAGGATGTCTTTGGTGAATTTGGAGAAGTCACTGGTGCCCGCATTGCAACGCAGGCAGACTCTGGAAGATCACGTGGATTCGGTTACGTTGATTTTAACTCATCCGAGGCACGCGACAAGGCATTGGCTGCGACGCATGTTGAGATTGAAGGCCGTCAGCTACGGATGGAAAAGACTGATAGCGGCGCACAATCTGGAAAGCCTGCACGTACTGCTCAACCTCCGTCGAACGAACCTTCAAAGACACTGTTTGTAGGTAACTTGTCCTTCCATTCGAATGAGGAAGGAATACGTGAGGCGTTTGCAGAATGTGGAAATGTTGTTTCGGTACGCATTGTTACTGATCGTGATACTGGTCGTCCAAAGGGATTTGGTTATATTGAGTTTGACTCTTTGGAGGCTGCTGCCAGTGCTATGGAGTGGAATGGTTCGGATTTGGATGGTCGTAATATTCGTTTGGATTACTCGGCTCCTCGTCCTAATAATGGTGGTGGTGCCCGTGGTGGTGGTCGTGGTGGTGCCCGTGGCGGTCGTGGCCGTGGCGGTGGTAATCGCTTTGGTAATGCCAATCGCTACTAAATGTGGTACAAGTATTTTCTTTTGAGTTTGGTTTTTTTTACTACTCGGAATACTTTTACTTTCTTTTCGTTACAATCTTATAAATTCTTCTATTTCCATATTGACAATATTGTTATCTGATATCCAAGATCTTACTACGTCTTTGGAATTCTTCGCTTTACATGTTAAACATTATCTTCTATGCAACAAATGTTCTCAACATAATGTGAAAACTTTTTATAGTAAATTAATTTGTTTCAGGTTTTAATCAGTAATAAATGACCTGAAGGTTGTATATTTACTACCCTAAACTATGTCCTCGTGTTTTTTGCGAGTTTCTGTGGATAATCAACAGGAGGACTCAGTGTTCTTGCACAAGAAACGCTTCATTATTCCAATTTCTTTTGACGCAAGCTTATAAATATGCGTTAAATGTATAAATCAACCTTAACATTGTAATTGACTAAAGTCAATCGCTAATACACTTTTTTTTTTATTTGACCATGCTAAAACCTACAAAGCATTTTTTTCTTTGACCACAAATATCATCACTAATAGTTTCCATAAATCTAGATCATTCAAAGGTCCATAGTCAGATAAAAGTTACAAGTAGATACAGACGATATAAAGAAATTATCAATTATCATTAAAAACAAATTCCATCGAAAAAAGGTGTATAGTAATTGGAAAAAACCCCCAATATTAAAATTTATTGACAAGGTTTAAATTACATCAAAGAGTACGTTAAAGGAAGCATAATAATTTCATAAAAAGCACACGTTTTAAAGCCTTGGCCTTTTCGATTTGATTTATATGTATTTAAAAAAGAAAAAGACAACGTTTATTTTCCAAAGAACAACATCAGTCCTTTTAACTTCATCTTTGCAAAAAATTCTCCAGTCAAGTATAGAACTAATGCACTGAGGATGATACAAGAAAAAAGTGCAACCCAGTTCTCATTGCTTTTCTATTAACAATATTTTTTTCTGTTCATTTTGATGAAATTAAATTAACCTGTGTTATTTCTTATATAACCAGGCAGCTCTCTCCTCTGTCTTTCTTTTCTTCTTTTGGTTCTTTTGAACATTATATTCACAAATAAATTTGTTTCTGATTTCAACACATTTTTATCACTATAAACTTTTTAAGAAAAAAAAATCGACATATAAGAAATCATGGTTACCAAGTGTGTTGATAATAGCACAGAAATGTTGCATTTTCCAGACAAGACTGCTTCTACTACTGAAAGTACTCCTGACTTGCAGTTTCTGAACATTAATGAAAATGAACTAGTTCATCAGCGTTTTCTAATTGTTCATGGACAGGTCTCTTTAGTTTCAGGCAGTAATGATAGGATTGTAGTAAATCATCCAATACTTCCTACTATTGAGTTTCCAGCAGTTGATGGTTATTTCAAGGTTGTAGTTGGGTTAGAATCCGGTATTAACAAGCTTGAGTTTGTATATATGCACTCTGATAAATGTATTTGCAAAAAAGTATTGACTGTTAATATGGAACCTTATTTAAACAAACCAGCACTGCGATTGGCTATAATAATTGGCAAAGACTCACCAAAAACATTTGATGCACTACCGGGTTCTTCTGGTCCTGGTAAAAATGACTTGGATGCTGCAGTTCGCAAGCTACGGTGCTCAGCATATCTTTGGCAAGCCTTTATGTCAGAACAAATGCGTAGAGAAGGTTTTGGTTTTAGAACATTTAATCTGGAAGAAAATTATGATCAAGATACTATGTTTTCTGATAAAGAGGAGCGTATGACTGCAAAAGTTCATTTGGTTAGATCAAACCGCACGGTTGCAGAAATTCGCGCCAAAAGTTGTGCACAGCAATGGAAGCCGTTAGTTGGTGAAAAACACAAACTTCTAGGACAAATGGATATTGCTCAAGAAGCGCTATTAAAAACAGGTTGGTTTAAAGATCACAATGTTGTTTGCCTAATTCTAGATTCGCATTGGGATATAAAGCATGGCATTGTGGTAGGCCATGGCGCTGTTGGTAGTCAAAACCGCAATAAGCGCTTGGCTGTATATGGTTCTCACACAACCCATGCATGGCCAGAGAATCTGCATGAGGTGCCAGCAAAATTTCTGGATGAAACTACTGTTGATGAGAGTTATGTTTATAATAATGGGAACAAATGCAGCAAGCTTTGGCAGTTAACAAACATTGGCATAGGTCAACATTTGCACATGCTTGCTGCCACCATGGGCCCTACCAATTCACCTTTAGGAATTGCTTCTTCGCAAGGATATCAGAATCTTAATCGCGCATTTATGGCACGGGAGCTAGGATGGAAAGGTCCTGTAAAACAAGAAAATGAGGCTTCTGCACACTGGCATCGTCCTGACGCCATACGCCTTAGACATCATCCGTTCATGAGATTACCATATGATCAGCCACCAAACAACATAGTGGAAACGGGATTTGAAATTCTTGCTGTGGATAACGGCCTGCTGATGAGAAACGAAAGTGGATTAGCCATGATTGAAGTAAAAGTTAATGGCGTGTATTGTGGTCATGTTGAGTATACCGCGGAGAACTTTGATTGTCGCAAGACGGGCAGAAAATTTGCAACAAAGGAAGAATCTAGCGCTGTACATCCAATACAGATTATTTTTAGTCTATCCAGGTTGCATCAATTGACTGGTGGATGGAAAACATCCGACAATATTAGCATTGTGCTTACTACAGGCTCTTGCATCTGGAACATATACAATATTTGCGAGTTAATCAGCATACTGGAATGTCAAATCAATCACGACAGCAAGAAAGTATTCATGTCCAGCCAACTGTGGAGGGATAGACCTCAGGATATTAATGTGTATTTCACTCTTCAATCTGCAAGAGACAGCGATTCTCTTTCTTCTACAGCAAAGTTGAAAAGTATTGAAATTTTCATGGGTTGGCGCATTGATGGTATTGCCTTTCACATGGATGATGGAAAAACGCAGAAAATTGGTCGATGCAATAGAGATGAGCGCCATTTGCTTGTGCTAAAGCCGGAGGATGACTTGGATCGTATTGTGGTAAACTTTGGCTCTATGATCGAAGGAATAGAAGTTATCACCACAAAGGGACGTACCACTGGATGGCTAGGCACAACCAACGGTAAAAGACATGTCCTCAGACCCCCGACTGGATACACATGGGCTGGTATCTCAGGATATTTTAGTGAATGGCTAAAGTCTTTGACCATGCTTTACACTAAATCCGAGTAGACACAAGTAGATGCTGCATTTACGTTATCAAATAGCTTTATTTTTGCTTTTAAACCATTTTTTTTATCAAACAATTACTATTTTGATTATTAATATATATTTTTGAAATGTAAAAAAACTAGATAATCTTAACAAATGTTTTTTTTTTGTTTTATAGCTAAACTATATAGAAAATAATATTGCATTTGTTTTATCCAAAAGTAAACTTGTCAGAGTCCCAGATTTCAAAGTTACTTTTTTCTCTTGGGTATCCAAAGGGTCGCATTATTGATAATCGAAGTCGATATGTTCCATCTGCCGCAATAACCATTTTGGGAGAGTTGTCGCCTACATGTACTGTGTTGTTTACCGGAACCAAGTATGCACCGTTTTTTGATGGTAGCGAGCGAGAAACATGCATTGCTGATCCTAATGCAAGTATGCCGACTGAGTTGTTTTTTGTATCAATGAGAGACGTGTAGATAAGTGGCGAAGGTACATCAATACTAAATGAAAAAAATGGCGGTGACTTTTTGTCAATCTTGTAGCTGCTGATGTCCTTTATCTCATCAAGATTCCCGTCAACAAAAGATGGAACCCCGATTGATGCTGGACTTAGCATCTCAATCTTTGAGTAATCACCGTTAAATCCTCCATATGGCACGATAAATGTGCTTGATGTATCCTCGCCCTCCCATGTCACTGAAAGGTTAAGAAATCCACCATAAAACCATCGACCACTCTCAGATAAACCATATGGTGTGACTATTGTTACCTTAAAAACCACATTTTTTCCAGCTACAGCCTCCATAGAATCATTAGAAAAAATACATTGCGGCATAGTTTCCTGTGTTACCTTGGAGGTATTTGTAGGCCAGGTGGGGATAATCGAGTTTTCCAGTATTGATTTTGCAAAGTTGCCATTAGAATCATACATGGATAATGAGTTTGCAGCGGTATTGCTTAGTACAATTTTTGCATTCTTCTGACTGTCACTATTGGTAAATGTAATATTGTGTGTTGAAATACGGACTCCTGTAGGGTCCTTATCAGAGCAGCTGATCTCAGTCTGGTTAATGCTAAGTATATATGGACCAACAGAGGCGCGAGATTTGATTGCATTATAGACATTGACCAAACCTGCACCGCTACTATATGGACTAACCATATGATTTGTGCTAGGGTCTAGAATTGGATTAGCAGAGCTTACCAGGATTTGTCGAATTTGCTCAACCGTTAGTTTTGGTCGTGCCTGTTTGATTAGCGCGACAACACCAGCAATGTATGGAGCTGACATGGATGTGCCAGATAATGATTTGTAAGAGCCTAATTTAATTGGATAAGTTGACCAGATGTTTTCGCCAGGAGCAGATATCATTGGAACCAAGTCAAGTTCTGGACTGGGTCCATAAGAGCTAAACTTGGACATTGATCCACCTGTGGGGCTAGCAAAGGATGCGAATTCCTCGAGGTTGGTTTCTACTCTGCTGTTGCCCTTTGCAACGCCTTTAACTATAAATAAACCATCTTCTATGCCGACCATCACAGCTGGAATAGAAATATTCATGGCAAGCATTAATGAGGTTACGTTATTCCTGTCACTAATAACAATCATACCAACAGCACCCTTTTTCTGGACTATTTCCGCCTTTTGTTGAAATGTGCAGTCACCGCGTGCAACTACAGCCACAGTACCCTTTATATCGTCATCTGTTTCTGTGCAGCCATGTATATTGCCGCTGCTGGTTTTGGGAGCAGATAGCGAGGCACCCTTTGGGAACAAAAAGTCGACCATGTTTGTACTTTGTTCTGATGTCCGAACTAGCCTCCAACCGGAAGGCGTGGTGATATTTGTTGCTGTGCTAGTGTAATTCCAATTTTCAACCGAACCGACGCTTATGACTCCTCTGCCCAATGCTGGACTACTTCCTGTTTGTAGACCGTCGTCGCCATCATTTCCAACTGCAGCCACAACCACCACGCCCTTGTCAACCATTCTTGTAGCTAAAGCAGCAATTGGATCTTCGGACCAGCCGATTACGCCAAATGAAAGACTAAGAATGTCCATACCGTCTTTAAAAGCTTCTTCCATGCCTTGCATAATAATGGCATCATCGGCATAAACATCACCATTTACCGGGCAACTAAGTACGCGATACATCCCCAATGTAGCACCAGGTGCTACGCCCTGAACTTGTGGCCCTCTGCCTGCAATAATTCCTGATATATGAGTTCCGTGACCCATGCAATCCATTGGCGTCTTATTTGGCTTGATAACGGGTGTTTCTTGAGTATATACGTATTCATCACCAATAAAGTCCTTGCCATACTGCCATGGACACTTGTCAGTTTTCCAGCAATTGCCCAGTTCTGGGTGATTGTAGTCAACGCCACTGTCAACTATTCCAATTTTTATACCATGACCATCGATTCCGAGTTCCAGCAGCGCTTTTGCCACACCAGTCATATGGTGTTTATATGGTGACCGTATGTCCTGGGTTCCCTTTTGATATGCCAACGTATGTTTTCGATTTCCCCATATGCGTTTTACGCCTGGAAGGTCGGCAAGCATTTCAGGATTGTAGCCCATGCTGGTTGACACAATTGCTCCATTAAAAATATTATTGTCAAAGCGCTTCCGAACCACAACACTTTCCATTGCATCCAATTCTACGTGTGTGTCTACTGCATGCTCTTCAAACTCAACAATATATGAACCTGGTAGTGTTGTAACATGTGAGGGATAGTTAAATATTTTTTTGTGTAGTCGGGGCACAGCATTTGCAACTGCTGCACAAACTGTGACAAGCGCTATTGCTGTCAAACAATGCAATTGCATTTGGAAATATGTAAAAGATATTAAAAATCTACGTGAATTAGATGCTTGTTTAATGCGGTAGCAGTGTGATTAGGGTAGCAAAGCCCCTCGATTAATGTACAACTGATGGCAAAATGGCACCGGGACCGCTGCCTGAGAAGGTATAATAGTTGTAAGAGTGAAGAAAAAAATACGAGAATGAATTAACAGGTGTAAAAATACGAGAAAAAGCAGAATTGACAAAAGTATTAGAGTCGGAGACGTGCGAAGAAGACACTAGAAAATGTAGCTAAAGCAAACATGTACTATCCGACCCTTTAGCGAGCATTGTAGACAAACATGAGGGAGAAGAAAAAGAAATTAAGTTCTTTATTTTCAAGGCCGTCTTGGAAAAAAGCAGCCTACAGCTAATAATCCAAAAAATCCTGTTTTTCTCCTGGTCTCTTCTTTTGCCTGCATGGAACGCAGCATGGTTAAAGAAAACACGATGGTCTTTTAAGGGATTTAATTTGTCTACTGTACAACTTGCAAAAAATAACATAAAAGACGGGATTGAGACTCTTTCTATGAAAGAAATAACAAGTGAAAGAAAGCGAGTTATTTCATAGAAAGGATGAAAAAAATAGTTTTCTGTAAAATTAAAAACACAAAAGACAGTCTGTTAATATTGATAGTATTATGAGGAGTGTGTGTATAGTTTCTTCATAATTACTGGAAAACTGCGCATTAACATGCAGAGTAGTTTTTTCTGCTCAATTAAACAATGTAAAAAAGCAGAATAAATGCAATATATGCTGGTAGGGCAACTACTACTACATCTTTTGTAACGCATATTACGCGTCTAATAATTCCAAGTCGTGCAGCATGTCGCTTAATGTAGGAAGGAGCAACAGAGACGGGAGGGGGTAATTGTGATTGGACAAAGTGGCTGATTAACCCATCATCACTGTTATTATGTCTCGTGGACATTCGCCGAGAAGCCATTCGGCAATAAAGTGCAACAACCAGAAGTGTCAGCACAAATGCAGCCGCGTAGCACTTGTAAATACCCAACTGATATGGTAAATAACAGTTCTGTAGCTTGAAAGACAATGTGTCTGTAGCCGCATTTGCAGCAGAAGAATGCAATGTTAGCAAGCCATAGCTGGCAATTGGAACACCACTGGCCCAGCCAAATGCACCAATTGTATACTCGGTAACGTTTCTACCTATTGACGGAATAGAATGTTCCATAGTGCATGTGTCGTGATCATCGCCACTAAAAACAGCATCGGGCTGGATAGCATCCAGTAGATACTGCGTTGTATTCTCAAACAGTTGATCTCGGAATTGGTAACCACGACGATTACGCAAATAGGGAAACTCACCCTGCCGCAAAGGCCCACAGTTTGTACCTTCAGGCCGCCACATTGGCACATGAGTGAAAAGCAGTCGTGATTGTGGAAGATCATGGTGCTGCGAATCTCGCAGCCACTCTACTAGCGCCCGACTGCTATTGTTGACCTTTGGGTCATCATGTTCTAATGTCAGTGTGTCGAGAAGAATAATCTGGTGAGATCCAATATGTAGCACTCGGTTAAGTGGACCAATGTAATGACGAAAGCGTTCTATCGCATGTGGTACTATTGTATTTCCTATTCCAATATCGTGATTACCGGCCATGTCATATACACGCATTGTATCAGGATGACGATTGCGGAATATAGAGTTGTAGCGATGATACTCTTCAATCCATTGTGTATCTTCCCATTCTCTTCCACCATCAAACATATCTCCTAGAAATATTGTTGCTGCTGGCTGTCGCAACTGCTGCAATGCTGTGTATGATCTGCGCAAATAGATATCGGTAAAAAACTCAACTATCTGCAGAAGCAGTCCTGTTTGCCCATACGAGTAGTTGTCCACAATTTGTGGATCGGCTATCAGTGCTACGTGAACAGGTGGTTCGTTGTCTGTTGTCACCTCCTAGTTATATTTCAAATAACTCTGTTTAGAAAGTTTAGTCATAACGTAAAATACTCTCTGTAACTTTACTTGGCCGCGCTTACTTGGCTGTGTTGGTGCTGTAAAAAAATATAGTAACCAAGTACAATCAAATAACGACGTATGCACTCAGCGGATGCTGCTATTCAAACTATAATTTTAGTTTACCTTGCTAGGCCATTGACACTGACCGACTTTCCAGTAGAATATGCCTACTTCGCCATAAAAAAGAAGAAATACCCAGAAAAGTCGAAGCAGTTGCACAAGCCTGCGCCGATGGTATGCCATCATCTTATAAGAACTGCGCGATGCAACCAAGATGTTTATATTCGATGAGTTAAAAACCAAGAGTGTCAATAAAGCCAATAAAACTAGAAAGTAAATAATAAAAGTAAGACCCCGTTTTTCTCACACGCCTTTTGACACGCCCTGTGATCTCGCTGTAGCAAATTTGCACAGATCAGCGATGCACGTGACATTTATCTATAAAATGTTTTCCATTTCCCTTGACTAAAGTCCGGCCTGCCCATAACACTATGTATAACTGCTATTAAAGCAAAGCTGCACATTTGTCATGCTGAGCAGCTTTTTTGGCAATTTTTTTACCGTTTCTATACATCAGATTACTAGCTTTTCTTACGAAATTTTGTTTGTATTAAATTTTACTTTTAAATTTCTCTCAACCTTCTCCAACATACCCGAAAATATATGTAACCCCCAGAGACATACTAAGCAAACTTAATCAACCCCCAGAAAACATATAGCAGACCTAACAAACCCCCACAAACACACCTGGCAGCTTTATCCAACCCCCACAGACATGCCTGATGGTTTTATTTTACTTTCACAGACACACATATCAGTTCTATTAAACTTCTAGAGGTACACCCAGCAGACTTGGTAGAGTTAAATTAAAGCTAATTTACTTAGCAGCTGTAAGCTTTTTAGGCAGATATACTACATCATTATAACATTGAGTTGCTGTCGCTAATATTCAGTACAATTTTGCCTGATACAAGCATAAAGCTTTAAACAGTATTATTTTTATTTTTACGTTATTTTAATATTTTATTTAATAAAGTTGATGCGGTTGTACTTTTGTGCATGTGTGTGTATATCTAACAGTATCTCTTTACATTGCGCTAGTTAGTTAAATATTTTTGTAATTTTATAGCTTTGTCCGCTATTCAATTATATACTAAATCATTTAACCCAGCTGTGTAACATTTAAATTTTTAGTATGCTTAATGATGTTTTAGGTATAAATTACTTGTGTAAAAAAAGTTCATGTAAAATTGTTAAGCCATTTGGCCGCATAATGACAGCCTATAAGCACTACATTAGTAAGTTAAAATTTCTTGAAGAGCGTATGGCTTAGATAATGAAAAAAACCACTTGCTGAAAAGGCAGAGAACTGTTCTAAAAAAGATGCACAGGCTAAGCGCAAGGCGCTCATAGCAGCCAACCCGGATGCCAGCACATATGCCTCTACTAAAAGAGTCTGAAATTGTTTTGTGTGTAAGCAGCTAAGTCAAAATTTCAGGCATTGCCCGAATAGCAACAACAACTCAGAATAACTGTTAGATTAGTTTCAGTTTAAATAACGTACATTTATTATACTCGGGTTGCTTATAACCTGCTGACATTGCTAGTACTGTTTTTTTGATTTACTATTATTTTGAACAAGTGCTTATATTAAATTACAGGCATAATGCTAAATATATCGGAGGTTTTTTGCTTAAAAATAGTTGACCTGAATTTTCAATACCTAGTAATATAAATAATAAATAAAGCAATAGATTTTTGTATAACAATGGCTAATAAATTGGCATACTGACAAAACATATTGGTGAAAAACGTTAAACAAATTAAAGATGCTGCCGTTATTTTGGTCATTGGCAAGTCACTACTCAGTCATTATTTTTACAAAAAACATAAAAATTAAAAGTAATTACTGGGTTCTACGTGGTATCAAAAGTTTATTTATTAAATCTGTGTGCTATAAATGTCAAAAATTTTATTAAAACGATATAAATCACTACAAAAAGCAATGTGTTTAGAGATGGAACTAATAATATATAGCAATTATTGGCGAATTTACTGTAAAATATTAATTCAGTAGTTTATTTCCATTATGCAGCATAGGAAGAAATGCTCATCTCATAGCTCCTGTCATCTTCGCTTGCTGGCTCCTCCAGTATCTTGTTCTAAATTTGGAGCTCTCTGGCGGATTCAATTACCATGTTTTCCCCTGCTGTCTACAGATCCGTGCTCACTGTATTTCTATATTCCAGCTGCCAGTGATAATTCTCTTTACAAATAAATAGACGTGCACATGTTATATTCACTAGCAGCTTCATGAGCAAAGAAACATATTTTTTTCTGGTTTTACTAGAAAATACCAAACCCATCTATGGCATACTAACATCAGGTTCCAATAACAGTTTAAACACAAAGCCGCAGATATCAATTGACCTGTTGTGTGTCATGCACTACATGACCTTACAGGCAAACACCTCATTAACAATTGCCGCTGTTTAGTAAAGTGCTTTCTAGCACCACCTGTGTGCAAGCATATGTAATACACTAGTCTTTTACATTATTGAACTGCTGTTCAGGCCGTCCAGATATCTGCCTTTATTTCTGTATGCAAATAGATTCTCCAGTTTACTTTGTTGACACCTGGATCACCATGTCAGACCCAGAAGTACTGCTAGATTAGAGTACCCAGATGTAGTTACCACCATGGAATTGGGTTTGACTGCAATATTTGACTCACCAGTTTGTTCTCTCAATGCTTAAGATACTGCTGTAACTGCTGATGTATACACTGTTATTTGTAGTTTAAAATTGAAGAATAATAAAATTACCAAGTAAAGATAGAGCAAATGCAACGTTATTATCTTGGAATGGTTAGATTTCAGTCGCGTATGCTCAGACGTTGGAATGAGCTCAACTGTGTGGTATTCTGCATAACAAATAATATAATGCTGCCTGAAGTCTTCCAAATAGCAATTTGTGTTGTGTATAAATTTCCTTTGTATTTGTAAAAACGCTGCCTGATGTCTTCCTGAAAGCTATTTTCAATGTGCAGAAATTTCCTTTGAATTTTTAATAATAAAAAAAGCACAAAAATAAGACGGGAATGAAAGAGGAATAGAAGTGTTAGCAAACTAGGGCAGATTGTTTATTTGTTTTTGTGGCCTTCTAACAGGCAGATATGCTCACGTGAAATGAAGCTGATTAGATGGGTGTTAATTTCAGGATCATAGGGCGTGTCAAAAGGCGTGTGAGAAAAACGGGGTCTAAAAGTAATCGTACGTATTGAGACTGTCCAAAAAACAGACAAGCCCCGATTGTTGACAAGACAATAGAAAAGTCGTTAAACAGAAATGTTTTACTATTCAGAAACAGCATGCATATAATTTTTGTTGAACCGAGTCAGATAGGAAACATGAGATGGAAGTTCACATGTAATATATATAAGCCATGGATTTATATTGATCACAAGTTTTTTGTTTATATGAAAGTCTCTAAATAAAGCCCCCACTGGAATGCTACTTAATTTAAGCGTCGTGTCCACGGCCTGATGCCTTAGATATACAGGGATTTCTGAGGGAGAAGGCAAATTCACAGTTACATCCAAAAGTAGCTGCATAAAAACATCTTATTTTGATAATTCAGCAGAAATTGTTTTAAAAATGGGTATACTTAAGAAAAAAGAAAAAGACAGCCTACTAAAGTGCATAGTAGGCACCAATAAGAATCTGGTGGATCTAAATCTGTTTGTTTCAATCAGTGCCTTTGTTTTTAATATCAGCACCATGATAAGAAAAAAGAGGTGGTGTGTCTACTGCACAAAAAGTTGATTCTTTTTATCTTTTATTTACACAAAATATAACAAATCATGTCGTTGTTCCATGATTTACTAGTCTTAATCTTTATCACCTTCTAACAGCAGCAAAGAAACAAAAAGCTGGTCACTAATACTTTGAAAAATAGAAATGGTTGGTTGGGTTCTATATTACGTGAAAAATATGGTCTCAGCTTCTAGTACATATTAAAATTAGAACGAGTAAATTAATTATCCAGTCATGTTTCTTTCTCATAGAAATATACTATCTATCTATTACATTATCTGGGAATGACACAGCATTGCCTGAGCGCTTTTTAAAATCTCACTAAAATGCTTCTAATTTGTCTATATTAAGAAAACTCATCCAATCACACCACAACCAGAACAGTGCATTTCTCGATTTTTTATGTCGTGGAGCCCTGCAAAAAAGAAATTATATAGTATTGGTATTAGAAGGAGAATGTTTTAACAAGCGACGGACAATTTTTCCAGAAGCACTTTTTGGAATAGCATCAACAATAACAAAACCACCACGCAAACGCTTGTAATAGGCAACTTTAGAATTCATCCAATCAACAATATCCTTGGCAATAGTATTAGCATCCAGTGTAGTAGAAATTTGATTGGGTGCCAGTACCAAAAAGGCGCGAGGTAACTCTGTTAGTCTGGTATTATCAAAGTATCCAACAACTGCACAATCAAGTACATGCGGGTGTTGCAAAAGTACACCCTCAAGTTCTGCTGGTGCAACTTGAAATCCGTTAAATTTTATTAACTCCTTCTTTCGATCTGTAACATAAACATGTCGTTGACAATCAATATAACCAATATCACCAGTGTGCAAAAAGCCATTAGAATCGATTGTATGTTGAGTTTCTTCGGAGTTGTTGAAATAACCCATCATAATATTTGGACCTCGAAAACATAACTCTCCGACTTTTCCTTCTGGTAGTGAAATGCCTTGATAGTCAACAACCATGACTTCAATATTTGGAAGCAACATTCCTGATGAATATATGTTGCGCTGATCTGGCATATTAAGAGATAAACCGGGGCTTGTCTCAGTAAGTCCATATCCTTGCATAACTTTAATGCCAGGCAAACAACTTTCAAAGCTTTCAATTGTACTGGCACTAAGCGGAGAGGCACCAGATATAATCCATTGTAAACTTGAGATATCATTAAACTTTGTCCCACTGGTAGCTAGTTTGGTAAGTGCATTGATTACTGGCGGAACTAGTAGCGAATCTGTAATACGATAGTGTTCGATGGCAGAGAGAAAACAATCCATAGTAAATGTGGACATTGTAACAAGAGATGACCCGCAAAGTGGCAGACAATGAGCCATTTGTACAAGTCCAAAACTGTGAAATAGTGGAAGCGCCGCTAAAGTAGTACGTGGTAATGAAGTAACCATCTGACTGTGTACACTTATTCCTTGTAAAATATTGGCAACGACATTATAATGACTAAGCATAGCACCTTTGGGTAATCCAGTTGTTCCACTAGAATAACATACAAAAGCAGGAGTACTACTCAGTTGATCTTTTGTATAAAGCCGATGACGCGGATAATCTTTTTCTGATAGTATTTCAAATACTGATCGCACACCCATGACTCTGTCACAGCTTCTACTATCAGAAGTGTGGTCCCCTGTCAAAATGTGCAATGTGCAATTATTAAAAAGTTGCATACGCTGTTTGCACGAGGTCGGTAGCAGATTGATGGCGTCTTTAATTGTAGATAATGATGAGCTGCTAGCAATAATAAACCGAGAGCCAGAATGCGAGATCTGATCAGAGAGTTCCTTGGCTGTGTATGCAGGATTAGCAGGAGTACATATAGCTCCTAACAATTGTATTGCCATGGTTATTACTAAATAATATATGGAATTGGGAAGCACTATTGCCACTGTATCCCCATGTCGAACTCCTACTTTGTGATACAGCCCTGATGCAAGCTGATGACACATGCGCTCTAGCTGCTCAAAATATAATGTACCAGTATTATTTTCTACATTAACTGCTGTAGATAGTTGTTCTTCAATAAATACTGGTCGTGGAGAGTCCTTGCGTGTAAATACGTCAACCTGTCGCATACGTTCTAACCAAAATGTTGGTAAATCAACTAGCGGTATCTCTACACTTGGTAGTAATGATGCAAATATATTTTTATCCATTTTGTTAAAATATTAACCTATTAGTATGTATAAAAGATATAAAAAGGTAGTAGAAAAGTAGTGTTTTACAAGGTAATGTGGATTTTTCGACCCTGTTATTTCTGCGTAGTTGTTTGTCAAACTAATGTACAGAAAAAAAAAAGAACAAACTTGTAAGTACTTTGGTTAATATGCGCCACCAAAAAAAACAGCCATACCTATTACTGCATTTTGAAAAGAATAGAGAATTCAATTGCTTGAAAATTTTTTCTTTATGCATTAAAAAGGTGTGGATGATGAAATGTGCAAGTCTAGAAAGAGTGCTTAAAAAAGCACAAGGCATTTTCCCCTTCCTAAACAATAATGATGTTGTTATCTGAGCATGCGGCGGAGTATTTTTCCTGAAGCACTTTTTGGAATGGCATCAATGAGTTCAAATCCGCCGCGCAATTGTTTAAAGTACGCCACTTGTGAATTAAGCCACTCTACAATTTTCTGACCAATTTGTATATTTTGCTCAGGACCAGAGTCTGTCCCAACCAAAACCAGATAAGCCTTGGGAACTTCTGTCTGTCGGCCCTTATCATAGACTCCAATCACTGCACAATCGTGAACTAACGGATGCTGCATCAACAAACCTTCGAGTTCAGCAGGCGCAACTTGGAATCCGTTAAATTTGATCAACTCCTTTTTACGGTCTGTTATAAACACATGTTGGTGCTGGTTGATGTGCCCAATGTCACCAGTACGTAGAAAACCATCCGAGTCAATGGCGCGAGAAGTTTCTGATTGGTTGTTGTGGTATCCAAGCATGATGTTTGGACCACGGAAACAAAGCTCGCCAGTCTCATCGTGTCCTAATAACTGATCTTCAGAGCCCAAAACCTTTGCCTCGATACTGGGCAGCAGACGGCCTATAGATTGTGTGTTTCTCGAGGCAAGTGGATTAAGCGATATAGCAGGACTCGCCTCTGATAATCCGTATCCTTGTAAAATACGCATATGTGGAAGACGACTTTCAATTGCAGCAATGGTATCACTGCTAAGCGGTGCTGCACCGACTGTAACCGACATTAAACTAGTCAAGTCATACTTTTCCGTGAGATCTGGCATTTTGGCCATCGCATTGACAATAGGTGGAACTAGCATAACTTCGGATACACGATATTCCTGTATAATTTCCAATAAGCGGCTCATTTCAAACCGCGACATCACCACTGTGGATACTCCCTTGTATGGCATAATCATACAAAGAAAGGTAAGCCCAAAGCTGTGAAACATGGGCAGCACTCCAACACAGGTACTTGTGTTATCTGGAGCATGTGTATCGCTAACACTGACAGCTTGTAACACATTAGCAACAATATTCCGATGACTAAGCAAAACGCCTTTGGGGTGGCCTGTAGTGCCACTTGAATACGGAATAAAAGCCACTGTAGAAGTAACAGCCTCTGCAGTTGTGAGGCGGAGGCGCGGATATTCGCGCTCATCAAAAATCTCGAATATTGTACGCACTGGAAATGTGGTGTTCTCGGGACAAATTCTATCGACTATAAGCAGCTGACAGTTAACGTCTGATGTAGATTCCAATGCTGCAGCACATGCTACTGTTGAGCATAGCGCAGCGGTAGTGATAATATGACGCGTTTGCGTGTCCCTCAGTTGGTGGTGCAGCTCGCGGGCCGTGTACGCAGGATTGACCAATGTGCAGGATGCACCAACCATCAATGAAGCAATAAGCACAACCGGGTAATAAATGGAATTGGGCAGCACAACTGCAATAACATCACCCTGTCGGACACCAGCATTGTGGTAAAGCCCTGATGCAAGTCGGGTACACATCGTCTCCAGCCTACCAAGCGTCAGTGACTCGGGCTGCTGTACTTTTGTACTGTCAATAAACACTGGACGCGGGTTTTCCTTTCGAGTAAATACATTGTGGCGACGAAGTGAGTCAAAGAAAAAAGTCGGTATGTCGACGGATGGCTCTTGGATGTCAGCAAGCGAAGACTTTATTGAAAGAAGAACCATCCTTTTTATTTTATTTTGAAAAAGTTAGAGTTGCAGTCAGGGAGTAAAGATATGGTGCTCAGTTTCTAATTATACGAGCGTTTTTATACCGTTGAGCATAGTGGCATCTAAACCAATGTAGGCTAAAAGTGGCAACCTAATATGCAGTTGAGCTTTGCATTTTGTCAGACAGTGGCTTGGAGTAACAACGCCAGGTTACTAATCAATCAGTTGTTGAATCAAGTAATCCTTCTGCTTGTCATGTGATACAAATTTCAATGCTCTACAATAAAATCGAGTAGGTGTGCTAAGGATGCCAGAGCGAGACAAATGTAGCGCACTCACGCTTCTTTGATAAACATTAAGGGCCCATCTGCATTACTTTTCACAAATTAGAGACTTCCATTTATTACAAACAACACAACACATGGCGGCGGGTGTATTTGATACACGGGGTATGCGACAAAGCTTGGGCAGCAATACAAGCGGAGGTTCACGACGACACAGTCTGCTGTCAGTGGAGGGTAGTCCAACGACCACGACGTATGACATTGCGACTGCGTGGGGCAACGACGGAGATGAGGCAAGCAGATGGCGACGTGCGTACATCGCCAGTGATACAGGAGACGCAACAGGAGTACAGTCTACGTCGCTGGCACTGCCGGATGAAGCGCGGTTTACTACGTGCATGGCGATGAGCAGCGATCAGCCACTACTGGCAGTGGGTTCTGGGAGTCATGAGACAAACATGTTTTTTGTGCAAACGCTGGACGACCAACTGGATGTTAAAGCATCGTTTGCATCCAAATTTCCAATCTACTCGCTTGCCTTCAAAAACAACCTTCTGATGGCAGGCACAGATCGTAGTACCAGCGTATTATACCGGGTGGATCGTGCTAGACTGTTAGGGTTTGCAGGGGAGAGTGAGGATGGTCCACTGGTGCGTTGCGTGGGGACATTTAAAAATAAGGCTGCAAAAAGCATTGACATTGCAGCTCCTGGGAACTATGTGCCAACAAAGCGCGTATCATGCGTAGAGTTTGCGCCTGCGTATGCACCGGGAACATCGTGGCCTCCAGCTTCGGTGGGTGCTGGAGCAGAGCTTTTTCTGTCGTGTCTTGGCGGTGTACTCAACGTATGGGATGCGGCAAACAGTCAGCAGGCGTTGCGTGTTGAGAAAGTGTCGGGACAGCCACTGAGTCGTGCTGTATGGAGTCCGCATTCCCCAGCAACGCTGGTTGCAGCAGCAAGCATCGACGGGATGATTAGTTTAATGGATCTAAGACGGCGTGGTAAGGCTGTGGCATGGCGCTCGCGACAGCCAGAGGGTTTAGGCGGCAGTGCTGCTGGTGCATGGTTGGGTGGAGCCACCGGCACCGACAGTGGTGTAGCGGACGTGGCATGGTCACCGTATGCACCATACTGGCTGGCAACCGGTGGTGAGGGCGCCCAGGCATGTGTATGGGACCTGCGTTTTGCATCTGCGGACGGCGCTGGAGTGGCGACATTGCGGCATCCGACTAACCACGGCGCAATCCGCAGCGTTGTGTGGAGTGCAACGCATGCTGATCTTGTGGCGACAGGCACCAGCAGCAAGTCATTATGGTTGCATTCGCTGCGCGCAACAGCGGATGGTGCGGCAGTGCGCACAGCAGTGGTAGCCGATCGACGTGCAGCTGACGATATCGGCTCTGTGGTATCTTTGGACGCAAAAGGTAGCGCGTTTTTCTCGCTGAGCTCTTGCGGAGATGTGTACTCACATCGCGTCACTCATGGTGCTCTGGCCAAGTCAGCCGTACATCGTGGAGAATCGGATAAGGAATCCAGCAGAGATCGAGTCAGCAAAGACGAAGATGAGGAACTCAACAGGAACGATACTGAGGCGCTTCGCAGCGTGGAATGCGCTGTGTACGCACGCGACCTTAACGCAGCAGCAGAGTCAGTGCTGCGATTGGTGCCGCGGTTGAAGACCGATCCTATGGCACATGCGGACTGTGTTCGACTGCTTTGCGATTTGTTTAAAGCCAAGCCGCGCATCTCGCAAAGCTCATGGGCGCTGCCACCACCACCAGTCAATGCGGCATTGACAGATGGTGATTCAGCGGCGCCTGCAGAAACTGGAGATGGAACCAAGGCGACTATGGGACGCGATGGGACCGAGGCACTACGAAGTTTTGCTGCAGATCTACAGCAGTTGGCATATGGACTGCCACCAGGATTTCCATTAGAGTCCACAGCGTCGCGACTACCAGTGGTATGGCAGGCGCTGGAGCAGCTTAACATGGCTAATCTGCGCATTCGTCTGGAACGCATGGTGGCTGCTGCCGATGCGGGAACGGAAACAGATGTGGATGGTCGCCCGACATGGAAGGGTATTGCTGATCGCGAACGGCAAATCATGCAGTACGTCAAAGCAGAGCCGCAGCTGTTTGACCCGCGACTGCTGCGCGCTGTTGTAAAGTTGATTTTGCCACACGATTGCATTCGGGGTCTGACACTTGGCCTGGGTATTTGTCAGGCGTATCTCAGCAATCAACGCATGCGTGAACACAGTGACACTACATCGATTACGCCGGGTATATCGTGTACTGAGTTGGACGGACTGGTACATGTGCTTTTATTTCCAACAGTATTTGACTTGGACACATCCGGAAACGGCACAGCAGATTCTGATGCAATGGCAGCGCGCAATGTGGTAGGGCCCACAGTACAACTTGTACGCGAGCGCATTGGCGAATGTCTGGAAGTTTGTCCGGAGGCTGTTTTTGAAATGGTACGGCTGGAAATCACCATTCAACAGACAGTGTTGCGTGGAAATGGTGAGCAAAAGAAGGTTGCGGCTGACATTGTCGAAGCCATGCACGCCCACGCAAAGGCTGTGCGTGTACTGTTGGCTAATACAGGCTCTGAGGCTTTGCGCGCGCGCATACAAATCCATCCGACGTATCCAGCAACCACTACCGTTTCGGCTAGTGCAGTACGTTTGTACCTCAATTCACTGCTTTCTACGCGCGCATATGACGAGCACTTGGTCAACACACAGTGGTGGCGAATGCCTCCGGCTTCTGTGCCTGCTGATGAAACGCATGTGATTGGTAGCGATCGCGGCTGGCCTTCGTCGTATCCGCTGGCACGCGTGCTGAATCGTCAGGCTGCTGTGGCTATTGTTCCACGTTTGCAGCGTCAGATTGATGTGGTACTGGCGACAATCAAGAAAGAGCCATTGGGCTTGGAACCGCGTCTGTATCGCGACACGCTATTGAAGGTCGCCCGCGTGGCCTTGCTGATGCAAGGTGAGTGCGTGCTAACCTTTGTAACTGACGTTGCTACGAAAGCTACGCCTGATGTCCCTGCCTCTTCCACACGCCAGTCTGTGTGTACATCCTTGAATCGCACCATGCTGGCTACTGTTTTTGATGAAATTGGCAATGCTTTCCTAATGCTGCTTGAGGCTCTTACGCGCCACACCAGCCACCGTGACGCCTTTAAACGGGCTGCTTCTGAGGCTGCACCATTAAGGGATTCTCTCACTCAACTGCTGGAGTTGGGCGCTGATGCACAGAAAGCTTTTCTGCGCCAACCTGCCATTGCTGCAGCACCAAATTTTGAAGAAATGGCCGTGCAGAGCAAAACACACATTATGAGTATTCGTAAGTATCTGCGCAAGCTTGATGCTTATGCAAAAGATCCTCAACTAGAGCAACGTTCTCAACCACCACAACGTCATCCTGAAGAAGGGAACTTGCAATAAAAAATACTTTTTTTAATTCCTATCCCTTTCTTCCTCTCCCTCCCCCCTTATTTGGCCATTACGTTATTTGTTTTTTCTTAATTTTTGAATACATGTTAACAGTGCCACAAAATACAATGTAATATCATTGTGGACAATAAACAAATAGAAAGAGGGATAGTGGCTTTTATCGATTACAGTGTAAAAAAAACAGAAATGAGTTTCTGCATTTTGAATTGTTATCTAAAGACCATGAGAAAAAATAATTTATATTATTTGCATTATATGTGTTTGATTTCTAGCTAGAAAGTATACTGTAAAGAAATTCCTCTTCACGTCATAGCCAACTATTTTGTTGACTAACCAAAACAGTTAGAAAAAAAGCCTCTGCCAAGAAATAGTTTTCTTTTTTTGCATATGTCTAATAATTTTTTTTCCATTCACTAACATCTGTGGCTATTACGATTAAAGGTAAACAAAATACAATGCATCTTATATATAGTGGCGCAATAGAAAATAGCAAGTGGTTTTTTTTTTTTTTTTTCAAAATGCTATTGTTTTTCATCGATGAGTACGACAAAAAAAAAAAAAAGAGGGAGTAAAATGTCTGAAACAAAAAAAAAAAATTGTAATTAATTGTTTCTAGAAAACATTATTGTACATTTGTGAATGAAAAAAAAACCAAGATTACCAAAAAAAAAAGAAAAAAAAAAGTGAAATGATGACATTTTATTTTCCATATTTGATAGAAAATAGGGATACGTGTACATTCTTAGCCACTTTATTTCATGGGAATCCGCAGTGGAGTTTTTAGTAAAGGAATTGTTTCTTAGGTGTTCTAAAAGAAGTGCTTTTTTTTTTTCTTGCCTTTATTGAGAAGGGGGGGTGGCTCTATAAAAATAACCATTATCGTTTCTATACAAGATTGGAGTTTTGTCAGCTACCATTTTTTTCTTAAATATATTAATAAAAAAACTTTGTAGTCTTTCTTCAAACGTTCTCACCTGTCAACAGCACTTTTTTTTTTGTTGATCTCCTATTCCATCACTAATTCGCCGCGTGCATATTTATTTCAAACACACCAAACCTAAATCCTTATTTTAAAAGAATGCGTACTTTTGCACTTGTCAGTTTTGCAGTTTGTGCTTTTGGCATTCCGTTGCAGGTTCGTCAACTTCCAGGGAATTCGGTTAATGGACCGACAGCGTTGAGCAATCCTGATATTAATAATGGAGCAAAAGATGAAGGAGTACTCAAGGATACTACTTCATTTGACAATGCTCAGATTATTAATCCTGTAGGTAATGATCTGACTGATGTCAATAATAATCTTAATTTCCACGATAATGTTGTGGAGAACCCTAACCTCAATATTGCTACTGGTGGAGATGGACCTGCAGTTGTTGGTAATGATAACCAAGTTTTCCCTGGTCTTGGACATGGTGGAAGTCATATTGTTTTCCGTCGTCAGTCGGTTAATGCTCCCGCGGCTGTTGACAACCCTACTGTCAATAACGGTGCGTTGAAGGAAGGCTCTCTTGATGCTGATCTTTCGGCTGACGGTGCTGCTGTTATTAATCCTGTTGGAAATGATTTGACTCAGTTAAACTCAAACGAGGAAGTCGCTGGAAACACTTTTGAGAATCCCAACTGGAATCAGATTGATGGAAACAACGGTCCTGCACTGGCTGGTAACAATAACATTTTTGTTCCTGTTACTAACGAACAAGGCGCTATTCAGTTTGATAACGGTGATTTGTTGAATGCTGCTATTTTGGCTGGTGCTCAGGGTCCCGCTTTTTAAACACATCATTTAGCATTTTTTTTTTTTTTGCTTCTATATATTTTTTTCTATAAACACTATTTTTGCATACTTTTATAAACTTGAGCAACCACATACAGTTACATATTATATAGATTTTATTCATTGATAAAACAATATGTCTTTAAATATTCTCTCACTTGTTGCGTTAAGAGTATGAAATCTAGTTCATAAACTCACTTTAGTTAACGACAACAACAGCATCTCGATAATTAGATCCTTATAACTTGAGCAAACTGCTCTAGCAAGCTTTATTTTTTATTTTTATTTTTTGCAGAAACACGCTAAAAAGTCATAAAAATCCAAGTAAATGATTGCACCAATCAGTATCTCCCAGCATAGGCGACGTTGTTAGAATTCAACCCTCTGCTGAGGCTGCTGCTGCTGCTGTTGCTGCTGCTGCTGCTGTTGCTGCTGCTGCTGCTGTCTGAATGAATAATTATTTTGACCAAAACTGTCGCGTGGGGCTGAGCGGTTGTAGTAGCCACCACGACCACCACGACCGGCATAGTTACCGCGTCTCGAAAATCCACTACCATTGCGACGAGGGGCTCTTGAACGATTATGTTCTGCTTTACGAACTAAAAGCTCACGATCCTTCAACATCAGACCGCCAGCCTTTGCAATAGCATTCTGGGCATCCTCCTCTTTTGTAAAAGTAACAAATCCAAAGCCACGAGACAACACCCCTAAACGAATCCATAAAAAAAATAAAAATAAATAAACATATTATATTTCCGAAAAAGAAATAAGCCATATAATTAAAAGTGTACCAGTTGATAAAAAAAAAATACATTGGTATTAAATGATTACATAACATACAAGAGCACTTTTTTTTTCATTTGTGATAAATACTGTCACCATCGTATTTCTTGATTATCTTAGCCGAGGCAACTTCTCCATAGGGTTTAAAAAAAACGCACAACGTCTCTTCATCCAAATTATAGTTTAGATTTGCAACATAAACTTGAAATCCATTATTCAGAGTGGTTTTGTCAGTGTCCATATTTTAAAAACAATTATACTAACAAAAAAAAAAAAAGTGTTTGATTTGGCGAAAAGAAAAAGGTATGGAATAAATATTGGAAAAATGGAAAGTATTACTGTTAACAGTGACAAGTGTAAATAGTAAAGTCAAACGTAAGAAAGAAAAGAGAAAAAAATTCACCTTTTTTCTTCGCAGGTGGGTGTGGCTCATTGAAATTGATTTAATATCGAGCCGAGTCAGATTAAACAAAAAAAAAAGGGTGGCTGAATGCTGTAGTTTCATTTAGTATATATCAAGTAACTTGGAATTTTATTATGTTTCTTAAAACAACCAGCGCTTTGTAGAAGCAGTATGACATTTTAGTAACATTAGGGATATTTCATGTTTTAACCATTGGTGGTGGGTGTTTTTTTTTTTAAAAGCAAATGTAATAAGCAAACGATAGAAAGGTGAAATCGGGAGAAGGGGAAGGCAAGTAGGACAGAGAACCCCTTGTCCTTGTTTTTATGGATGTGTAATGCTTGTTTCAAATAAAAGAAACTTGTAAGCCAATCGTGTGGCATTATTTTCATTCCAACTTTTTGGATTTTCATAGGTGCAAAAAAGCCATTCCTTGTAATCTTTTTTCTTGTCAACAGAACTTTTTTATTCTTACTTGATACCTGTCAATTTCATTTTACACTATTTTTTTTTTTTGTAATCCGATTTTATTTCTTTCTTAATCTTTCATCATAAACAAAAAAGGTATATAGAAGGGATAAATCCACCGATTAAAGTATATTTTTGGTTTTGGAGCATACCATAGTACTAAAAGGAACAGAAAAAAATACTAAGGATATATTGATTATTTTGCGTTACAGTATAGGACTCGTATAACAACACTGCAGAGTTTTTTTTTTAAAATATAAACTGCGTAAGTTTTTTTAAAGACTAATAGGGAGTAATTTCGGAGGGGTTACGATAAGAGTGGCAAAAGGAACATAAACACAGAAGAATACAGAGAGGATGTCGGGGAATCAGCTTATTCGTGAGTTTAAGCTTGTAGTAGTAGGAGGAGGAGGAGTTGGAAAATCAGCACTGACAATTCAGTTTATTCAGTCACACTTTGTGGATGAGTATGATCCAACTATTGAAGACTCGTATCGAAAGCAGTGCACTATTGATAATGAGACGGCAATGCTGGATGTATTGGATACCGCGGGACAGGAAGAATACAGGTAGAGTATCGCCACATGAACTTTTGGGACAGTTTATTATTTTTATGGACCGTCTCCCTCCCTTTTTTTTTTTCTTTTTGTATGTTGTGGTGTAGATCAGAATTGATTGGAACGCGTGCAGAGAGTGAAAATCCCTGCGTTCCTTTATTTTGTTAGAAACTTTTTTTTTTTTTGCTTCTATTGCAAGAGGTTTTTTTTTTTTTTTTTTTGGATTTTGGCTGCAGGTTTTTCTTTTGAAAAGGCATTCTCTGCAGTGGGAAGGGATTTGTTGTGACTTTTTTTATAAGAAGCAGAAGATTTAAGGCACAAAAAAAAAAAAAAAAAAAAAAAAAAAAAAAAGAGGCAGCGGGAAGGCGCATAATTGAAAGGGGGAGACGGAGGAGCTAAAGAGGATAGAAGGGATGGTGGCTTGTTTTTTATTTATTGTATATTTATGGTAGTGCGATGCGGGAGCAGTACATGCGAACGGGAGAGGGATTTCTGCTGGTGTACAGCATTACTTCGAGGAACTCGTTTGAAGAGATGCCGACGTTCCAGCAGCAGATTCTGCGGGTGAAGGACCGCGATTACTTTCCAATGATGGTATGCGGGAATAAGGCAGATTTGGAGGAGGAACGACAGGTGACGATGGAAGAAGGCCAGGAAATTGCGCAGGCTTTTGGGTGTCCGTTCCTGGAAACTTCTGCGAAGAGAAAGACTAATGTTGAAGAAGCTTTTTACCAACTGGTAAGGGAAATACGTCGTTATAATAAGGAATTCTCTTCAATGCCAACTTCAAAAGTTGGTGGAGGTGCACCCAATGCGTTTGGTGCACCAGAAGATCACACAAGTGGATGCAGCTGCGTTATCCTATAATTTTCATTTTCTACTTTTTTTTAAAAGTATTGCTTTTTTTTTTTTTTTTTG